>JARJEC010071146.1:0-11029 GCA_030264575.1 Tachinus sp. AB-2021 | reverse complement strand
TTTGTTTGTTTGTTTGTTTGTTTGTTTGTTTGTTTGTTTGTTTGTTTGTTTATTTATTTATTTATTTAACTATTTATGTATTGTAACATTAGTTTTTTACAATAATATTTTTAAATTAATAAGTTGAACTATAATAATAGATATTAACAGGTTAATTAATTGGTTGCCACAAACTAGTGCATATCAGTGGCTTATGTTATTGTTGTTGATGTGATTATTTATATAATATTAAATTGATTTGTTTATTGATTATATAATTTTTAAATCGTTTTAAGCATTGATTATCCATTCCTTTATTTCTTAATTAAATTATTCAATTTTTTCTTCAATGAAATGGTATTTTGTTTTAAATTTCTCTTAATTTTACTGCGTTTTATCTTTTTTCATATTTATTGTTGTATTGTTCTATTTCAGATTGACCATTTTGTCTTGTTTTTTATTTTTTTTTTCCAAAAATTAATAAACTTGAAATTGTTTAAAATTAGTCGTAGATAAAACAGTTGTATACATTTTATTAATCTTCATTTGTTCGTTTGTAATAAAAATAATTTTAAGCAATCTATTTTGCGTTTTTTGTAGTTTCTTAGTTTGATTTCTAGTTGAAGTTTGTTTGTATATTTTTATGCCATAATTTATGATTGATTCTCCCATTGTTTTGTAAATTTTGATTAGTATATTTGGTAAGTGTAAATTGTTTTAAGCAGTAGAAGCTGTAAGATAAGTGTTTAAGTTTTTTCCATATTTTATTTATATGTGTATCCCATATTAAATTTTTGTCAATCCATATGCCTAAATATTTATGTTTTTTAACCAACTTAATTTCGTTTTAACAATTACAGTTTGAATTATAATTATATTTATGTAAGCAGTCAAGAAGTATTAATTTATTTATATTTTTATAATTTTGATTTTAACATTTAATATGCATTAATTTTGTTTTGTCTTTGTTTAAAGTTAACTTTTTATCATGTGCCCATTTTTGAAATTAGAAAATTTTGTTTTGTAAATTTTGGAATGTTATATCTAAATTTTTATGGATTGAAATTATTAGTGTGTTATCTGCGAATAAAAAATATTTACAGTTTTTAAAGCAAGAATTTATGTTATTTATGTAAAGCAAATAAAGTAGTATATATATATATTGCAACCAAAAACTATCACTGAAACAGAAGAAACACACCCTACTAAGGGATCTAATAGGCCGGACATTATACTAAAACATAAATCAAATAAACATACTTACGTATTGATATTACTATATTACTACTAATATCGACAACTGGAGTCATCCCGCAGATTACAATAAAGATGCTAAATATTCTTAACATAGATATACAACATCTAACTACTATGCAAAAGGCCGTCCTACTGGAAACAGCTCATATTACTAGAGCATTTTTAGGAAGCAACTAAAATGCGCATATCCTTGCATAAACCATCCCGCATTCAAAACAGCAATGGTAAGCTTGAAAAACAAAAAAAAATTAATAATAATAACCGATAGACATAAAACGAGGTATATTTCAAAGTAACTCAATGCTTTAAACTCACTATTACACATTTTAACACAACAAAATATGGTTTTGGAATTAAACACAACACAAAATCACACATTTAATCTATATGGATGAGTCAACTATATGCATCCACAAGTGCGGAATTCGATAAAAAAATCAAAATACACACAGCTTTTCTCAAGATATAAAAATGGAATTTGGACTTGATAAATGGAACACACAAACTGTAATAAGTGAAAAATTAACAACACAAAATTATTATTTAAAGAAATATGTTGAAATTGAATCAATATATATATATATATATATAACAAACACATACAAATATCTTGACTTTGAACAGTCTAAACATATAAAACACAATCACATTAAAACAAAACTCATAAATGATTTTTGTAAACGGATAACAAATTTAATGAAAACTAAACCGACAGCTTAAAGCTATCAATACATTTGCAATTCCATCCTTAACATACTCATTTGGCATAATAGGATGGACAAACACAGATTTACAACATCTACAAACCAAAATTGACACAACACTTACTACAACATTAAAATTATCATCAAAAGTCAGCAATACAAAGACTAACAATATCACGTAAAGATGGTGGACGTGGTCGCATAAATATAACAAACTTACATAACAACACTATTCTTAAATTCTAAAATCATTTCATATTCATATACAAAACAAGAAACATTACTTTTACACAACACTGCTATATTGCAGACAAAAATTACACGCCCTTAGATTTCAACAACGTAAATAGACAAACAGAGACGGATAAGAATCAACGCAATGATAACTTGATTTGGAGGACAAATTAAACAAAATTACGTACTTAACGGATATTGCGGTTCCCAATACCCATAAGTTACAAAACACATAGACAGAGAAAATACACAGAACTTGTAATTGAAGTTTTTACTTAAATTGCAAGTTATGTGTATTTTCTCAGGTCTTTTGACCTGTGGAGGATAAACAAAGTAATTATTGTACCGATAATTATATTTATTAACTAAATTCCATGGCAAGACTTTGGAACTACCACAGTACAAATACATTGAGTTGCAAAAAACAGTTTTACTCAACACGTGTTGGATTGTAAGAAAATTTCTTAATAAGACATCACATAACATCCAAACATAAATACAAACATAATCACAACACATACAAAACACAACAATATTTATTACATTTATTTATTTATTATACCGAATTGTAATATTTCTGTCTTTAGTAAAAACCGTGTATATTTATAAAATAAATAATAATAATAATAATAATTGTTGTTAATAAGTACGTACTTGGCGCGCGCGTGCGCTTTCCATACCAGTGGCCAGCATGAATAATAGTTGGCACTAAGCTCTAGGCTTGTTAGTAGTGATTATTAAAATAGTGAAAAAAAATTAAATTTTAAATTAATTTTAAATAATAATAATGAAAAAATTAAATGTATAGTTTGACTGTTGTAAGCTTCTTAATCGATAAATTGAATTTTAAGAAGAAAAAGAAGCAATAATAAAACGGTAAAAAAGTTCTTAAGCAGTTTTTTTGGAGAATCCAATTCTTGATTTACCGTATCTCTGTCTTGTTTCATGTTTCTGATTGACTATGTCCCATGCATCTCATTTTTTTTTTAATTATTCATAATAGGTCTTAATTTGAACAGTTTGTGTATGTTGTACACTTTATCGTCTGTATAAGGATTGAAATTTTAATTAAGGTTTGTTTGAACAAATGTTCTGTCACTTGGTTTTGCGCTCTTTGCAAACTGTTTATTATGTGTCAGAAGCATGTTCATATGGACATGATTGATTCTAACATCGCTTTATAAATAGCTATTAGCATTGTTTGTTTTAAATAATAGAAGTTGCACGACAGATGTTTTAACTTGTTTCTTATCTGAGTTTAAGTTTTCATGAATTGTTATATCAAGATATTTTTGTTGTGTAACTGTATCAATTTTTTCTTTGCGTTTGCACTTTGTGGGTTTTGGGTTTGCATGGAAACAGTTTGAATTGTAAAAAATAGTTTTATTCTAGATGTGCCAAGTACATCACATTTTTGTTTTGATTTTATTTATCATGAGCCCAGTGTTAAAATGCTGTAAATTATTGTTGGAGATTTTCTATTGCTTGTTTTAGGTTTTTCTGTTTTTCTGAACTACTATTAAAGTATCGTCAGCGCAAAACAAGTGTTTGCAAGTTTTAAAGCAGGATGCCAAGTCGTTTATATAGAGCAGATATAGGAGCAGGCCTAAATGCTACATTGTGGGACACCTCGACCTCGACTAACAAGTTTTAACTTGTTTCTTATCTGAGTTTAAGTTTTCATGAATTGTTATATCAACATATTTTTGATGTGTGACTGTATTAATTTTTTCTTTGCGCTTGCACTTCGTGGGTTTTGGGTTTGCATGTAAACAGTTTGAATTGTAAAAAATAGTTTTATTCTTGATGTGCCAAGTACATCACATTTTTATTTTGATTTCTGAACTACTATTAAAGTATTGTCAGCGCAAAACAAGTGTTTGCAAGTTTTAAAGCAGGATGCCACGTCGTTTATATAGAGCGGATATAGGAGCAGGCCTAAATGCTAGATTGTGGTACACCTCGGCCTATGTTAGTCCCTATACAAATTTGCTCACTGATTTTAACATGAAAAGTTTGCTCGTTGAGAATCTCTAAACTAATTTGACAGTGCTGCTTTTATTCTATATTTTCCTATGGATATCTCAGACATTGGAAAAATTTGGTAAAACAAAAAAATTCCGAAACACATTTCTACTTTGTGGGAGACATCATTTGATATACAGTTGACATGTGTGTCACATTATACCCATTTCCTCCAACAAGCACCTATCAAAATTTTTAAAAGGGATGACCTACTTTGCGACACCTCATTGATAGGTATTTATGTCAGTAGTTTAGCTATGCCAATTTTTTATTTAAAAAATTTAAATGTGTTGTGCATTTTGAGATTTTTTGGATTTGTACCAATTTTCTGAGATATTCAGGGTAAATACTTTTCAAAAAACATTTTTAATGTTTTTAATAAGTTACTCAATAGATCAAAATTCTGCTAAATTAGCTAATGCTCTTGAATCACTTGATCACAAAATTCAATTCAATATTTTACAAAAAAAATGTCAAAAATTGTTTAGTTGTTCAATAGTTTTGAAATTTATTTAAAATTATATTATTTTTAAAATACTCTATGTTTTACAATAAATGTGTGTTATTCTTATACAGCCTGTACACTGAACCGGAAAGCCTCAAATAAAAGTTTCCGTATCTTTCTTTGACACGTATTGTTGACCTATTTAGTTTATTTACAATGATTTACAATCTTTTTGGAAACGCAAGTCCAACTTGCTTCCAACCCAGTCTGCCTTACTGAGCGGTATTTTTGAGACATCAAAGCAACAAACACTCTTGTATTTCAAATACTTGTTAGATTAAGTTATTTAGACCTATAAAAATGTGCAAACATAAATATTTTTCCATTACATTGTCTTAATTATAATTTAATTACAAAAACTGTAATAAAGGTGTCATTGAATCTTTCTAAAATGCAACTTAATCTAATTCTTTCCAACCGCAAACGCAAAAATATTATTTGTTATTAACATAAAGATCTAGAATATCTATTATATAATAGAAAATAACTAGCAATAAACTATTGTCTAAAATTTGTATACATAAAAAAACTTTATTGCTTGCTTGTGGGACTACATAATTCATTATATTATATTTTATACTATTTAATATATTTTAATATATGTATAATATATAAAATTATACAAATTTTTATTATCAGTTTAAATTATATGGTGGCACCATTCAATAGATTAATATTATATGTTATTTTAAATGTTAATTTTAATTTAATTAAGTGCCCATCGTGCAAATTCAAACAAAATTATACTAAGCTAAATAGGAATGGACTCTTTACTTTGGGGCTTGTTAAAGGTCTGTTAAGTTCGAATAAGATTGTAAATTATTGTAAAACGCACAGCAGATCTGTCAAAACCTAATTGCTGGAGCAATGCTAGGCGTCAGCGAATGTAGGTATATATATATATATATATATATATATATATATATATATATACAGATCCTATTCCCCATTAGCCTCAATGATTCGGTTGTGTGACAGAGCCTTTACATTTATTTATCATTTACTTTTTAAAGAATTCATTCATGAAATATAATAAAATGTCATTTAGATAGAAATGCATATTTATTAAAATATTTAACATAGATTCACAAAATTTTTCAGCTTTAATTTAAAATGCAATAACCAACATTATAGCTTATTGGAGTTAAATAAAATATACTAAAAGAATGCTTAAAAGTCAATTTATATTTACATTTTATCAAAAAAAAAACACGTACGACAAAAATCTGAAAAAGTTGATACTTAAACAACATTTTTTATTGTTATATGCAATATTTAAATCATTTTAATTCACATAATATTTAATAATTTACAAGTCGAGTTCTAGTAGAAAAGTGTATGTACGCAAGCAGCATTATTTTGAAAGCGCCCGCTAGAATATTTCCAACCTAACCTTTTCGGATGCAGGTGGACCGGATGAAGCCGAGGACGGCCGATTCGATGAGACCGGTCTTGAGCGCGAGTCGAATGTGAGTGTAACGTTGTTTAGACTCTGCAGAGTGCTGTGTGTTAGTCCATGCGTGTGATAGTGTGTTCTACGTTAGACATGTTGCACTACGCAACAATGATAACCCTCAGTTCTAAATAACTATGTGGTTTGGATCTCAAGTAAGTTTTGGACATATCTTTATTTCCATGAAATAGACATTCAGCGCGTACACCATGCTCGAATATAGTTAAAAACGAACGTAATAAATCGGAAAAATAAGGTGCGTTTGTGTTTCTGTGCCAGCAGGATTAATGTGCTGCGTTTTGTTACGTGGGAATACAGTTCCGCGATTAGGGTCGGTCGATCCCGTTGACGTTAAGTTCTATTTGAATAAAAAATCAGTTTGCGGTTTAAAAATTGTATTTGATGCGTCCACGTGACAACTGTCAAACTTGATGCTAGTTACCTATGGTATCGCCGCATGTGTTTTGTTTTGAAACGAGCGGGATCACCAAGGATTGAAATCGTTTTGTAAACAGTTGACCAAACAAATGCTGAGTTTGCGCAAACGGGTCAGAGATGTCAGCGTTCTAGCAGTAGGAAGACGACTTTGTTGGTCGACTGCACATTTGTCTTGTTTGTTACTTGAAGTCGTGGAAATAGTAAGAGAAGGCGCCAGCCAACCAACTGCTTTATTCACCGTTTATGAGTATTTAAAAAAATATTTTTGTTCAAATTTGATTTATCCATATTGATTTTATTGGTTTTATTTGTCAAACACAGAAATACAGTATATAACTTATTACTTTTAAAGTAATTTATTATAATATAATATAAGGGAGTACAGTTTCTAAAAATGAAAACTTTTCAAAATTATATTGATTGTTTACGATTGAAATCTTAATAACATGGTTTGCCGCCGTTGCTATGACAACAGTGGGCGTAACAGCCACTATACATTTATATTTGAATAACTGGAACTTCATTCAATAACTCTACTTACGCGCAACGTGTTATGTTTCTTTATATATACATCATTATCGGAATAATAAAACAAATTTTGTTTTTAAATGAATAAAGGCAATTAACAGTTTGTATTAGTAGTTTTCATTTTTGATACCGAATACATAATCATATACTTAAATATTTTAATTTTTTAAGTATGAAAAGAATGTTTTGCCTTTTTTGATTGGTACAAAATTTGACCAACTCTAATTTGTATTGTATACCAATGTAAGTTGTGTATATTAATCGCGACTTTATTTTGAAATATTTTTTTTGTCAAATATTTTACGATAATTGAGTGCCAAAAATAACAACTTTGTTGAACTAATTTGTTATAAAAAATATTATAAAACTTATAGATATGCTTACCAAGTTTAGTGGTACACATGATCTTTCTATCTAATAATTTAAATCTAATTTCAAATCACTCTGCAGTGACAACCCCTTAATATAGAAATACTTTTGTGTTATCACGAATATTTTAATAAACTAGTTTAAAAAAAATTACTTAAAGGGCCATCTTCATTCTGTGATATATCAAATATACAAATAATGTCGCATCAAGTGAAAGATAATTTGAAAATGCTATTTAAAAAGAAAAAAATGTGAGCGTATTTTACTAAAAGAATATAGGTACTTACCTAATTTTATATTAAATTTCCTAAGGGTAGGCGCACAGTGGTGCTACTGGTTTCTTAAAAATAGGGTTGCCAGAAGCTAAAAGTATTTTGTAATGTACGGCGATGACAAAACAAAAACGATTGTTGCTTATTATTTTTATAACAAAGATTGAGTTCATTATTAGCTGTATCTAAATGATGTTGGGCTTCTTTTAGTGCATATTTTTATTATTGGCTTATAGTTTTAATACAATTAAAATAATGTTCTTTATTAATCTAATATTGAAATAAACAATGCATGTATGTTTTATTTATTTATGGTATAATTTAATAATTATCGTTATTATTTGTATTGCGTATTTATTACCCGCTATTAAATCTGCTTGGGGCGCTTCAGTCCTTTTTGAATTAGATTAAAAATAGCAAAAGCTTGAGTTTTTTACATGTTATGGATTTCTATATATATATATATATATATATATATATATATATATATATATGTATATATAGTTTTACCGCTCAATCTTACTAGAGAAGCAGAAGAAAATGTTTTGAACATTCTTGTTGCTGCGATTCGTAAGTTGACAACTGGTTGACAAGTTTTTTCTACGTGCGGGTGCATTTGAATATATGGTAACATTTAATAAAGCTTAGAGTAGATTGTCGGTTTTGCCAGTTACCTTTGAAAATAAGCTTCTTATACGTGCGCTACTACAATGTTTTGCCTCATAAGATAAATACAGTTTATGGCAACCCTATTAGTAAGAATCTTGCTTGTCGTCGCCGATAGTAAGCCATCACTGTGCGCCTACCCTAAGCGTGGCCACTAAAAAATATGTGCGCCACTGAACTCTACCCTTATTAGAAGTTTTTCTAAAATAGATAAGTTAATAGTTAACATACCACATGAATATATTCAGCTATAATAATTTTTTTTTATATTGGTAATTTCATCACCAAACAGCGATTTATCAGAAATTACGTATTTTTCATAAATCTCTTTGTATTTTTATATCAAAGCGAAATAGATAGTAGATCGTTTAAGAAGACCTCAACGAAAAGTTTTGTAGCATTTTGGAATTAAGTTTTCGTTTTCTTTTGGCATTATCGACAAAGTTACCTGGTATTTCTCAATTAATCACTATCCATAGTATTAAAATACATACAAAATTCTAATAATAAAAAATATCAGCCGATTTCTTTTTTTCTATAGATATTTCTAGCATGAAAAATAGTCTTTTATTAAGACACTGAATGCTGATGCTAATAATATTTTTTGCTAATTTTGAGAAATTTTGTTTCATTCTGTTTCCGCCAAATTAATGGATTTGATTTCAAAATACGTTCGACACTCATTTTCTTCTTTTCTGAAAAACTTATCACTCACGTATGTAATTGAATGAGTCGACTGGCCAATTGCTATACTGTTGCACAAATTTCTCTTTGGACGGTTCCTATATAGTATCATCTTGACACTAAGATTTTTACAGTTTTTCGAGTATTGGCCGGAACAGGATACCGGATCCATCACAAAAATGGAAGCCTTAAACGGACCGGAACTGAATCTGAGGCAAAATCAGGCCGAATCCAGTCGGATAAAAAAATATAAAACTTCAAGGTAAGGCGGCTCGCCAATAGCGTAGAGTAATAAAATTACATGGGAACCAACTATTCGACTGCCATTGTTAGTAACAATCAAACGCGTCAACTTTTGTTTTACCCAACAGACAGTTTTGCACAACAAATATACGCAGTGGAAATAAATTGTGCACTAGTATAGTAAAAGAACTGTCGCCTCAATTGATTACTAAATCAATAGAAAATCAAATTAATAGAAATGGACTCGAATCATGGGAAAAAATAAGATTTGATTTTATATTTTCTCTTTTTTTCGTGACGCGTCAAATGTAACATCAATATAAACACATTTGACAAATTAATTAATAATATTTGTCAGTGTCAGATACATAACCTCATATCAATGTATAGATATCGATTTAATTAATTTATTTTGATACACATTTAATAATTTATAAGCCGACCTTAGTGGCGTAGCTATTGAAAGCGTCTACGATGCTATAGGTTCGGGGGTCGATTTCCGCGATTTCTTTTTTTTTAATAAAAAAAATGTGTTCTAGCTGGTCCAAGCAGACCTACATTTTAATTTTATTATTTGTATTGTTTAATTTTTCTGTTTTTTGTTTTTAAGTCTAGTGCAGAAAAAAGGGGTTTTTATTTAAAAAATATTGATTAAGCATAGATTAAAATTTAAAAAAAAAAACTATTTCAACGAGTGGTATTTTATTGAAATCATTCAACATAAAAATTGTTTGAAGATTTTCAAAAAATATGTATTACAAATTTGATCGAATTCATGCATCTTTACGGACGTATTCTTAAATAAAGTTGTAAAGCCGTAGAAAAGTATGAAACACATTTGGAAAGCAATTCTGTTTTCGGGAAATCGACTCACCCGCTCTGACGGCCTCGTTTGGCAATATTTTCCACTCTGTAAGAATATACCATATTCTATACTTGTTACAGAATGTACTATTCTTGAAATATAAAAAAAGAACAAAACGACTTACAGTAAGAAGTACACATTTCAAGATTTAACATATTACATGCTGTAAAACGATTTAAAAACATATTTCAAAACGAAAAGAAATGCTGTTGTTTAAAATAAAAAATATCACTGCAGAATTTATTATTATTTTTTTATTATATTAGTATTATTATTAATTTCATATCTATTTTGTGGGGGGTCCAGTTCATTTTGTCTTACTACGACGCTTGGTTAAAATTAGTTAAAATATATACGGTACATAACTTTTGGGAGTGTAACCTGCTGTTAAAAAAGAGGTAACTTTGTTTTCTAAACTATGTTTACTTTGTTACGGAAATACAGGATACCAAAGTTAAAAAATATTTTAATATAATTTTGCAGGGTTTGACAGTTGCCGCTGCATTTTCTACGCTAAAAATATTGGCTTTACTTATTACTATTACTTATTACTGTTACTTATTACTATTACTTATTACTATTACTTATTACTATTACTTATTACTATTACTTATTACTATTACTTATTACTACTACTTATTACTATTACTATTACTTATTACTTATTACTATTACTTATTACTATTACTTATTACTTATTACTATTACTTATTACTATTACTTATTACTATTACTTATTACTATTACTTATTACTATTACTTATTACTGTTACTTATTACTATTACTTATTACTATTACTTATTACT
>JARJEC010071145.1:0-12444 GCA_030264575.1 Tachinus sp. AB-2021 | reverse complement strand
TCAGAAGGGAACGTTTCAACTGAAAACAACGCTACCTTGCCTCTACAAAATGGTACCAATCTACATTTACAAGATCTGGCCTTGGTCGGATTGCTCAGCGTTGTTATTGTTGTGACAGTTATAGGAAACACACTAGTCATACTGGCAGTGTTAACTACCAGAAGATTGCGAACTGTGACAAATTGCTTTGTGATGTCCTTGGCAGTGGCCGATTGGCTTGTAGGGATATTTGTCATGCCGCCTGCAGTTGCATACAGATTAATGCGTAAGTTTTATCTTAAAATTCATTGAAAATTATTGTGTCTTAATAATTCCAGTTCTCTTTAATTAAAAAAATGGTTTATTGATTTTTTCTTTGGATATACACACAAGGCTTTTCTGAATGTCACCATTACAAGTTGAAAACTTTGCATATTCCGAATTAAATAAAAGCCGAAGTTATAATTAAATTTTAACAACGCAGTGTAATTTTAGAGCAAAAATAATTATGGTAGCGTCATAATTATAATTATTTTTAATTAAGTTTTATTAATACTTTATAGATTACTATCACGAATTTAAAAATTTGATTTTTATCTTTTTAATGTAATACTGAAATTATAATGTAATGACAAATGGATATTCTCCCTAGAGCAATTGATTCATATTAAGTTTCTTTTATTCATTTTTGTACTTTACTTAATTATTCTACATTTTTTTAAATAATATAATTTGTTTTTTATAAATTATTATTTGTCATTACAATATCATTAATTATTTAAAATTAAGTTTATTCTGTGATTCACAGCAGTAATTTGTTTTTCGATATGTACTTAATAATTTTTCTTATTACAAATAATTTAATTTTAATTGTGTTTATTGTTAAAGTATAATTATTCAATGGACTTTTATCAACTGTCAGAAACAGAAGTGTTGATTCATACGGAAATAAAACTGGATTAATCTTTGGGTGCTATCGGTAGTTGTTTTATTTTTAAAATATAATTGTTTTTACCTTGTAAAATAATTATTTCAAGTTATTTTTATAACTTGTATATGAATGAGTTTTAACTAATGAATATATTTTTTAATTAAATAAAAATATAACGGATAGACATTCAAAAATCTGAATAAATTTTTAGAATAGTTTGCATTAGAAAATTGAAAACAGCTTTTATAAAACATTTTTAAATTCAATTTTGGTTGCTTGTTAAAACAGAACAAAAATGATTGAAAAACTTATTACTTTCTTTTTTCAAATGAGCAATATTCTTTAATATTTGTATATTTTGGAATAAATTAAATTATGAACCATTAAATCTCTTATTTATAGAATTTGTTTAATATTTATACGTTTTATTCTAATTATAAGTAACCAAACAAATCGGTTTTAAATTTTACGAGGAGCTCAATTTTGTTTATTTTAAAATATTAGCAATTATAAAAAATACCATAAAAGCATTTATGTATACTATACATACGATTATTCTTACTTCCAAAAATCTTTTTATGGGAATCATGTTGTGTTACCAACTCTTAAGACGTACGTACATCTTAAAACAATAATTTAAAAATATATTTATAGATTGCTTACATTTTGTTTGAAATAATCTTTATAAGTTCAGAGTATGTTTTATTTATTATTTTAACTGCTTCTAATATTGTTGATACTGATCCATCCATTCATAACTTATATAAGCACACCGGTAAATTTAAATGAATTAATATAAAATTTATCTGTTTTAAATTTATTGCATTTTACTAGTGATACCGCCGGATTTTGTTCGGGACCGGATATCTGATCCATCATCAAAAATAGAAACCGGAACCGAATCCGAGACTGGATCCGGCCGAATTCTGCAGGATCTACAGAAAATATGAAAATACTAATGTCGAAGCAAGTCAGTCTTATTATATGCGCCGCCAAAAGCGTAAAAATTGTTGCATTAATTTTTTTACAAAATTTAAATTAATTTTTAAAACAAAATTGAATAAATTTTTTTTAACCTTTTTAGTTTTAATTGTATTCTGAAAATTTTATTCAATTAATAACAAAAAAATGTGTGTTCTTGCACCAAAAAGAATTAATTTTTCTATAATTTGATACAACAAAATTTAAAAAATTTAAAAAAACTGAAATTAAATGCTTTTTTTAGTATTTGAAATCTTTGAAAAGACCGTTTAAGTAAAAATTATTTGTAGAAAATAAAAAGAGAATTTTATATCCCCTTGTTTTTAAAATATTTTTTTTAATGCTTCCTACTTTTTTATATCAAATAGATACAAAAAGTTGCAAAGCATACAAAAGTTGCAAAGCAAAGTTATTTTGGAATTTTAAAATATCTAATTCAGATAGTTTTTATAAAATTTAATAACTGTTTAACATGCTTGATGTGGCTTTATGTATAATTAATTGCACATAAAAAACTGAAGAAAAAGTTTTCTTCAAAAAAAAAATAAAGAATGTTTATCAGAAAAGTATTTGGGCAAAAATTACAGAATTATGTATGTCCGTAGTCGCCTTATTAGAGAATGCGCCTAATAGAGCGCTTATTTTTGTATTTATTAGTTTTTGATTTAAAAAAAATCGGATCCGGCTGAATCCGATCGGATACTTATTGAGATTCGGCCGGAGCCGAATCTTTGAAATATTGGCCGGATCACCCCAGATACCGGATCTGGATCCGGTTCCGGCGTCATCACTACTTTTTACTGGTTATATTTAGGCAGCGTTGAATTTTCTACTTCTATTTGTCATTTTTAAAACATTTACCAAAGCTTAATAATAATTATTGCATGTGGAAGATATTGTCGATTTGGTTTTAAATAAGTTTATACTGGGTTATTTGCTGACTGATATGACTAAATCTAAAATAATAATTGAAAATTTGAGGAAGAATAAATATTTCATAAATCAATTTCGAAGATCAACTCATTGGATGCAGACTGAATTGTATTTTAGAAGACGATGTCAAGGCAGAAAACGATCAACCACTCACTTAGATAATTGATTTATTACGGTGCAAAGTACAAAAGTTTGTGGAACCGTTATTAATGAGCGTTCGGTCAGTAGAAAACGACATCGAATAACGCGAGTAGACTTTGCTTGGGAGTGCCACAATTTGAAATAAGGTCAATTGAGTCAAGCTTTATTTACGCACGACGCTTTTGTCTATATTTGCTTGACAATACAAAAATTGTTACGACGTCAAGGCAAACGCACAATTTAATTTACTCCTACAGTTTCTTTTGGTAAAGGCTCAGTTATGATCTGAGGCAATAGTTATTTGTATATCAAGACTAGAAAGTGCCACTTTGCTTGACGAGTCTGAGAATTGTGAAAAGAGCGAGACTGTTGGCAAAATTTTGCCCAAAAACTTCGTTCTTTTTCTTATTTACCTGAACTGCAACAGTATGTAAATTCATTAAGCTTATGTGCTGGTCTATCTTACTCACTGCATGATATATGATTTGAGATTTAAGATTGATACCGGCACACTATGCAATTTTTTCTGAAACGCCGCTTAAATCGCTCAAAATAGACACTGCCTGATAAAACGGTTTGGACATCTTATTTTAAGATCATTTTAAAAAATTCCAAAATGTTTTGATAGACCTTTTTAGGCAAGTATACTTTTTATCTGTGATTTGCATGTCGTATGCCTCGCAAACACAAAGCAGGAGGAATCCCTTTGTTATCCATGCATCTGCAGTATAATAGATCTTATTATATGCCCGATTGCTGCAACAGTTTTTAAAAGGTTTACGTATTTAGTATTGTTCTTTTTAGAAATTTTGTAGGATTTATCCCTTGATAACTTTTCCAGATGATCCCATGGTATACTAAATGTCCTAGTTATTTCCTTTTTGGCGTATATAGCTTTTTTCTTGTAATGTCTCCAATCTGGCTATGCAAATCAGACTTAGTTTTTGTGATTGCAACTTTATATTACCGCTTAGCTGTCAGACATAATAGTGATGTATGATAGAACGTAGTTTTAACTATTTTATGTTTTAATACTCAATGCCGGCTATTTCTTCTTACAAAACAGAGGCATATTTGCCAAGCGATAGCAGTCGGTTTTTCTCTTTGGGCCCGATTATTGATACAATGTGGCAATACCACAATCTTTTATTTCATGAAATATCTAATTGCCATTAGAATTGTTCCTTATGTAATGTTTGTAATATTTTATTTTTCAATGATTAAGATGACTGAGTGAAGTAGCGATCGTGCTAGTACATCCAGAGCTTGATTTCATTAGCAACAAATATTTTATTGTATATACTTTGCTTACTTAAGTAAATTGTAGCCTACAATATATGTGGTGAGTGGTTAGCTACAGTATACAACTATCTATCTAGTTATATCACACTTGAAGCTTCATATCCGCACGATCATTATTTTAGTTGCATAGCGCCCACATGTGGTGTTTGCAGTCAGTTAGTCCAGATGGATGTAAAAGTGAGTTTGGTTTTGTAAGCATATCAACATGTTTTGTGGTTTTTTCATTCTTAATAACCATATACTTAATTTAAATAATATGTTATATACTACTCACTTCTAAACGCCATTTATTTCAAATCTATGGAAACCACGTAAGTTTGTATTTTCACGTTGTTACTTATTATTTTGTGACGCTGTTAAAATGATCACAATCCTTAACATGTTTGCAACCAGTAAACAACATGAACATATTAGATTATACGCCAGGTAACAGATTTAACTGGTTGCCGGTTCATCAGTCATCTGCTCGTATCATCAGTAAAAATCCATTTACTTGGCTGATATTGTAAAATACTATAAACTTATTCACTCTGTTTATCATACATTTTAATGTTCACTGGCGTTTCATCTTTACTCACATTTTGCAATAGCATCTAATAAATTTTATCTATACCAATATTGTAAATAATAATAATTTACAATTTAAAAAATTGCAACAAATTTTAAATAAATGTTTTCTAAAATTTACCTCGGGTGGGGATCGAACCCTCAATCTTTGGATTACATGTTCAATACTCTACCAATTGAGCTAGTATTACAAATTGCAAACTCAATCTGGTCATAAATTTGGTCTTTTTGATAAGATATTCTCAACCTGTGGTATGCAAGGTAAGTTTTAAAATTCTTACTAAAAAAGGTACAAATTAAGAAAA
Organism: Tachinus sp. AB-2021; assembly: GCA_030264575.1. NCBI lineage: Eukaryota > Metazoa > Arthropoda > Insecta > Coleoptera > Staphylinidae > Tachinus > Tachinus sp. AB-2021. The sequence continues at coordinate 7,305 of JARJEC010071145.1, read as the reverse complement.
GTTTTATTGTCGAGCTAGTCGTTTTTTTTAACAAAATGTTAGGGAATTTCTGTTCTAGATAGTTATACTAGTCTTTTTAGCCATTCACTCCAACTTTCCTAATACTTGCAGCAGAATTAAACTAGGAAATTAATTATTTTTGTTATAATTTTTGTTTTTATAATTTATAATATCAATTTTATCAATAAACTTTATTTTAAAACATATTTACAATGTGTGTTTCATTTCATATTTATCTTTTTTATATAAATGTTCATGTAATCAAACGATTTTTCTGCTTGTGAACTAATTAAAAATTGGATTACAAAATAAATTTGTGTGTACTTTTAAATAAAGAACAAAAATAAATACACGTTGATGAATAGCTTCGAGTTGTTATAAACCAAACCCAGCTTTTTAACAACACTATAAATTAAGTTTAAAAATAAACTTGTTTTAAAGTTTATTTTTTTATATTATAGGGCAACGCATTGGCAAAAAATAAAACTAGTTAAAAACTTCTGAGGGTAGCACTATAATTCGGCAATCAGTTCTAGAATGGTTTCAATCCAGAAATAGAATTGCAGCGCCTTGCTTCTACTAATTCTGCGTTAAATTAGTTTTGAATTATAATTGCCTGATCTGTACTGAATGCTATTTATACTCACGCAAATCTCAACTTTCATGTAAGCTGCACTATGAGATATAATAATTAAAATTGTTAAGATTTTTATTCTAAATTTGAAAGTACACATTTTGTATTGTATTTGTATTTATTTCTATGGATCAATTAAAATTAAAATATCATTTAAATAACCTATTTTTAATATTTCTGTTGGAATTAGAACATAAAATTGGATCAAAAGCTGATTTTTGATATTATTTAATAAACTTGTATATGCATTATATAAATTGGCATGCATTATTCATATACTAATATTTTCATTGATATCGGTGCCCGTAACTATGAGCTATTGAGCCTATTATAATATTAATGATCGTTTGTATTTTATACTGGTATCAATATTACAAAGATCAACTTTCTCTGCTCGTATTACAAATTTGTATATTGCAGCTTGTCATCTTAAAAAATAATATACAGCAAACTTTATTATATTACATCTATTGATTGATTAATTGGGTATCATATGAAAATTTGTATAAAAAATTATAATTGTGTGCAATTGTACAGAAAGTAATTTTAAGTTTAAATTTATTTATCGTGATAATTATTTTGGCGACTGGATTATTAAATATTTAAAATATTAACACCAAAATATCAACCTAACTGCTACATGCAATGATATATTACAATTACACGATGTTATTTATAGGGTGCGATTAGATATGCAGTTGCATTATTGAATAGGTGATTAAACTTAATTGCCCAATTAATAGTATGCGTAATTTTCATCAACTTATCTTGTCACAATTACTTAACAAAACGTCAATCTAATATTAAAAAATAATTAGCAATTGATTAAAATAATAATTTAATTCAATTCAATTATGTTTTTGTGCTGGTTTAATAAAGCAAATGAGAACTTTAATTAAACAAACAAGTTGGAAGACTTGATTCATTTGACGAGTTACATTTACCACAGAAAACGATAAAGTGCATTTGATTATAATTTTATTTATCTAAATATTTTTAATGTTTTCACAATAGCATTTAGTTTTTATTTTATTATTATTTTTTTAATGTCCAACGTGCATGTTTTTTAGAATTTATTTGGTTTATTATAATAATAATGATACATGTAAAGCTACTATTTACAGAAACTGTAATTGATGTACGCGACATTGCATAATTTGTATGTATAGAGTAAAAAGCGAATTTAATAAAATTATTATTATTGAAAAAAAAATCAAATAACGTCAAATTTGATATAAGTTTTGTACATTTTTTGTCAGCTTTTAAATAAATTTAAATGACTTACTAGATGGCAATTCATTTATATAACAAATGATCATTAATACATATGACTTGTTATGACATTTTCTAGTTATCAAATAATTTATGCTTTTATATCTTACAAGCTTGCAATTCTGAAGTATGCATTTACGACCTGTTTGGATATGTGCAAGCGAAAAATTGCTTACCGATAAAAGTTATTATTATTAGAGATAAAATTGTAAAACGGGAAATATTCGATGCCTTTGTTGGATTAACAAATTATTTGTGTAATGTTTGGTATTTTAAATTCCTTGTTTGATTAATTTTTGTGCTGAAAAAGGACAACGAGCAATGTTTGAAACGTTTGCAATATATAAAATATGAATCAATTTTGTTTTACTTGGTCCTATAAGCAGTCAACAAAATTTCACGATTTTATATTGTGCATGTAATCACTCCTTACATGTAGTTATTGCCGACGTTTATACGGTGTGATATTTTCCAACGTTTCTATAATTTACTACTACAACTCTTCTACATGATGCTACAACGTTTTGTCAAAAATTTACCATTATACAAGAACGATTAAAACAAAGTTAAAAACTCAAAAGTAAATATATCTTTTTGACAAAAAATGACAATCTGAAGAATGTAGTAGCAGCTTTTTGCCATTTTAGATTTTTAGAGAATTTAGATCAGAAAGGTATATGATAATGTGTGGAAACAAACAACTGAAATTTGTCCAAAACATGATGGAAAACATGGACAAAAAGTGCGTTCCACTAAAGTACAAATTACACAAACTAATAATATAAACAAAAATAATCAAACTAATAACGAATATACAGAAATTCTATAAAATAAATAAAGAAAATATAATATAAAATACAAAAAAAATATTAAAAAACAATAAATGTACAAAGAATTGATTGAGATAAATAAGAAATAAATACACAAATAGCAAATACAAAAAAAACGAACTGAATGATAATGAATAGAGGAAATTGCCAAAAGTTAAGCTGGTATAACTAAATCTAAAATCTAGGGATTCTTTTATTTACGCAGAAAGTAATTTTGATAGAAAATAAAAATATTCGATCAAAATCATGACCTATTTTATTGATTTGTAAGGTATATAGTTAATTTTTTATGACTGTTTTACATAAATCGTTTTATCAATAAAATATAATAATAATAAAATACTCATTTTCCCTTCTTAATTTTATGGGCTTGCTTGCATAAACATTTGACTTCAAACGTCCAACGGCGACAAAGGACATGAATTGGAGGGCCAAATATAATCACCAAAACAGGAAAGTGATCGAAAATTGCTCATGGAATAAGTTTTTTTTTTCTTATGCTGTGTGTACCGAATCTTGTCAAAATTACGTATTGTTATATTATGTTATCCACACACATAATGCAATTTATTATGCATTTTAATCACAAAAATCTGAATTATTTTGTTTTAATAACAAACACTATTAACTATTTTTGTTTGACCAACAGCATGGTTAAACAAGAATGGTTTGCTTAAGACTCCAGCATAATATCTGCTCACAATAGATTTATTTTCAACGCCTAGATTTGACAATTTTAACGATTTGCAAAGTATTCAATCAGTATTACTGAAGATAGTTTTTTTGAAAAATCAACATGTATAATTGTTCTACAATCTATTCTACGAACTTTTCTTGCTGTCTTTCTTGAGTCAATAGAAGATGCATTCTTTTGTGAGAATGTAGAGAATCTGTCAAAATATTGAATTTGACCATTGTTGCCAAAATAACGTTTTTGCATTTTTAACAACATTTTCATTATTGTCTTTGATGTTATGTATTGAATGAATTTAAAAAAATCTACATCTATTATTGTTCTACAATCTATTCAACGAACTTGTTTGCTGTCCTTCTTGAGTCAATCGAAGATGCATTTTTTAATTTTATTTTTTAATTAATGTCTTTGATGTTATGTATTGGACGACTTACAGAGAGATCAGAGTTTCCAAGATCACTATATTTTTTCAATTTCAAATTAAGATTAATTAATTTTAAATTGAAAATAATCAATTTGAAATTAATAGATTTTTTTACACTCTAGCATGCTTGTTTAATTACTTGAACAGTGCACTAAAGGCGCAAGTAAACGATGGATGATTGATGACTTTATATTCTTGGAATACTCTTTCATATATTTTGTAAACAGAACTACTATAGCTATTATAGCTTCTGGTTTCTTAAATGCATTTCATGGTAAATTAAAAAAAATAACAGAGAAAATGACACATACACATAATACATAACTCAAATAGATACTAACAGTGAGGCTAAAGGGCATCGCACATCTGGCAGATCGGCAGCGCTGCGTTGCGAGGCTCTTGGCACTTTCTTAGTTCCCCGAAAAATTAATAGGGAAACTTTGGTAATCATCGCCCTGTCCAAAAAATTGTTAAATGTAAAAAAGTGTGTGTAAGAAAATTCCCGTCCCTGTTAGTTAGTGGTCTGAAGTCATATAGAAATCTAGGGAATGAGTGAATGAGTAAATGAGTGAACGAGTGAATGAGTGAATGAGTGAATGAGTGAATGAGTGAATGAGTGAATGAGTGAATGAGTTAATGAGTGAAATGAGTGCTTTCTTATACACGTATATAAATAAAGGTATGAACTACTCTGTTATCAAATTAGTTTTTTTAGTTAAATCAATTCAAAGGCATTTGTTATGCAGCTAATCAAAAATCTAATCTGATAGCCGGATAGATTATATATTTCTAAACAATTCTCCGTAAACAAAAAAATCACAATCATTTGAGAGCTACACCTCTGTAATGTTAAAATTATCTTAACCATTTAGCATCAGTAATAAATTTAGATTTAGCATCAGCTAGTTAAATACTATAGTTGTCATATACCAATTTATAGAAATTAGCATTATTTGTGGTTTTAAAATTTCTTAAATTCTTTACTAATACGCATGCGTTATATGGGCAAGCAGTCGCATTAGCTATAACGTCAAAGCTGCTGAGGTGTTACAGCGGTAAACTGTAATGGTCAAGTGCCGTCGATGTGTGTGTACACTACACTATAATAAACAAATGTATTATGGTGTAAATGGTATTAAAATAAATGTTACCCATTTCCAAACGGCTAAAATGTGTTTGATGTTAAAGGTATACTGGGTGCAGAATTACTAAACGCTGCTAAATCAGACACAAGCGTCCGTTTACATGCGCATGCAATAATCCTTAAATTTATATTTAAATTCAGATCACGTCTGAATTTAAAATTATATTTATTACTAAATATTTCACAAATACTAAATCGGTTGCGTATGTTTGTATTTAATGGCAAATTATTGGGTTTTTGATGCCGTAAAATATTGCAATCTGTAAGAATTGTATACGGAGCGTCTCCTAAAATATTTCACGTATTCGAGAATATTTATATCTTTTTATTCACCAACAAGTAACCCCGTAGATCATGTACTACTTTTTGGCAATTAGCCCTTTAAGAAAGGTTTCCTAACTAAGAAAAAAAAAATTTTAAAAATCACTCGTGTAATGCAACTGCATTATTTTCTTTTATTTTTTTTTTCTTTGGCACAGTCAATGTGAAAAGTAATTTGTTTACGCTTAGTAACATACTTATTTTCACAAATTAAACGATAAATTAGTTTATTTTTTATGTTTCTTTATTTTATTTGGGCTTAATCGGATTACTACATGTAAAAACCAAATGAAAACAGTATTATAAAGTAGAACTTTTATAGTGAAGCCTACGAAATATGAGGTATTGTTGCTCATATTTATTATTTTACCACAATTATCGAACGCTTGACAATACAGATTTTTTACGGAAAGTATATGAAATAGGCACTGGTCGGCGTACTTTCTATCGGCTTATCGTTTTTACCCATTAATATAAAAAAATTCAAAAGAGATTTTAAAGCAAGATAAACATAATGTTGTATTAATCTTAACGCCATTTTTTTCTACCATATTTTCTATGAAAATTTCTAACTGTCGTGTACTCAATTTAGCAGAAAATTTCCATTGTTTAAATATGCTAACAATGAAAACACGTTAATATTTTAAAAAGCGCTACATGGATACCTGACTGTTATTAAGCTGTTTTTATTTCGTCAACATAAATACATAACCTGAAAAAATTTCATCTTGCTTGAATTTTTTTAAACCCATTACAAAATGTAATGAAAATTAGAAATTAAGCGTGCAAAATAGTAAACATACGAATAGACTAAAAAAACAAACAAAATAACAAAAGTATACAATATTGAAGTTGGTAAGCAAAATATAATTAAACTAAGTAATAAATAAATTGTATAAAAAATTGTCATAATAGTTAAAACATAACTAAATCTGTAGTAAGTAATCTGTAAGTAAATAAATAATAAATTACAAGGTAAAATAACAAAATTAACAAATACTACGAAAATAAGAAATATAACAAATTAAACAAAATAAAATAATGCTTCATTAAAAAAAAACTAATAATAATCAAAAATCATAGAACCTAGTCACTTTCGATTTAGTGACAAAAAATAAATGATCAATCAAAACATCTTCAATTAATATTTTTTTGTTTTATAATTTTCTATAGTTTATTCATTTTATTAGTACAATAAACATAAAATTACTGATTAATTATTTATATAAACATAAAAAAAGCATCCGCGCACATTCGAATACGTAATACCAACCCCGTCAACATAAACTAATATATATATTATAAATGTAAACAAATGTTAACGCAAATGTTAATTAACCATTGTAATATTTTGGGTTTATATGTGTTTATACTCTAAGGGAGCTTTGCAATATTCTATAAATAATAGGCTGACAATTGAATTATAATTTTTATTAATCTGAAAAATTATAATAGTGCTTTATCTCAAAGCATGCTTTGTTTAATTTTAAATTAATTTGAATCTATACATAGATATTTAAGTAATTACGATGATTATTATACTTTAATTTGATAAATTTTATAGTTTTTAAACCTAGCAATGAACGATTCTACAATGTTGCATCACATGTCTTGATTGAATTGAAGAAATTTCATAATTTTATTTATTCGGCTTGTTATATTTTACATTACAACATTTTAATATGATTTATTTATTATTAACCTAGTATCTACACATTATTTTTACGCATTACCTAAAACTCATTATACCTTATTATATAATTTTTAAATTTTTATTTAATTAATGAATAAAATTGTTTTCAGGTGTATGGAAGCTAGGGTGGATTTTATGCGATATATGGGTCTCGTTGGACATTCTCCTTTGCACGGCCTCCATTCTCAGTCTGTGTGCGATTAGCGTTGATCGTTACTTGGCAGTAACTCAGCCCTTGAGCTACTCCAGGAAGCGACGCTCGAAACGGCTGGCTTTCTCCATGATACTTGCAG
>JARJEC010071076.1:0-12343 GCA_030264575.1 Tachinus sp. AB-2021 | reverse complement strand
ATATATATATATATATATATATAATTTCTGTATTCAATTTTGTTTGATTAATAATTTATACAGATTTGTTTATTTGTGTTGGGCCTGGCAGTACTCCGCGCTGTCCAATTGGAACTCCATGTGTGCCTGCACTGCCTCGCCGAGATTCTGGAACAATACGAAAGTATTTTGATTACTTAATCATTTAAACTGATAAATCAAAGAATTCCTTTATTAAAATTATTACCTCGCCATAACTTCAAAGGTTATTTTATCATCATTTGAATTTTAATTTAATCTTTAAAAAACGCAAAAAATAGGTAATCTTTCCTATTTTTTGCGTTTGATTGTATATACTTATCACGCGTTAATAAACTGTTGGACATAAACATGTTTGTTTTAAATATCATCTCTTGCCCAAAGATATTTTTGTACAAATCCGATCTTAAAATAGTTAACAGAATATACTTGGCAACTACGTTAACAACAACCAAAAAATCAATTAGTCGTCACTTTTGTTCAACCAATTTATTTTTCATAATGAATGTAACATTAAAAATTCTCAATTTTTATCAAAGAAAATTGTTTTGCAACAATACTTTGCAATTAACTTACTCAATGATGTTCTAACCGCTTGGTTTAAATTAACCTTTATTTATTAATTTAATTTAATTAATTAATTAATTTATTCATTTTAATAATTGATTTAAAAAATCAATTAAACATCATTTTTGTTCAACCAATTCATTATTAATTAATTAATCAATTAATAAATTAATAAATTAATAAATTAATAAATTAATAAATTAATCAATTAATCAATTAATCAATTAATCAATTTATTTATTTATATATTTATTTACTTATTTATTTATTTATTTATTTATTTATTTATTTATTTATTTATTTATTTATATTATACAACGTGACCCGTAAAATATAAAACGGTGTCTATCAGAAGTTACACAAATTTGGAATAGTTATTTACGATAACAGCTGCGAAAGAAAATATTGCAGGTTGAATGGGAGAAATTGCTGCATGGTGTGTAGCGTTCAATTCAATAATTCGTTTGCACCGTACATTATACAGGGTGGCCAATTTCTACAGATTTATAAATAATCTGTTAGCCAAGTACATGGATAAATTCGTAATTTGAATTAAAAATGTTTTAATTTTTGTATCGAATAATTTCATATTTTTAATGCTTTTTATGTCCTAGGCAATTTAGCATGGTAATTTTGTATGCCATTGTACTGGCGTTTTTTGGGCTAAAATCACATCTACCACAAGTTTCATATGAGCGGAAGTTTATAGATAGATAGATAGTTTATTATTCAATGATCTGTTACAGATATAAGAAATAAATTAAGATTATAAAAAGCAACGTCATATAGACAATAAATATAAATAACTAAAACATATATAGCACGCACAATATAAGTTAAAACTTATCATTAAAATAGTCTTTTATATTATAGTAGCACTTATTTACTAAAAAATTGTTCAGACTAGATTTAAATAAATTATATGGGGTTGTTTCCTTTATTCTAGTAGGCAGTTTGTTATACATTTTTATGCACATATAAAATGCAGATTTTTCAAACTTGAATGTATTGTGTGGTGGCATTCGTAAGTGATCTTTTCTCCTAGTTTGATAATGGTGACTAGATGCAGTACACTCAAATTTATTTAAGTTTTTGCTTACATAATTGATACNGCAGGATTTGAATTAAATTATTATATTTTTTATCACAATTTATTTAGTCACACCGTGACTGCAGTTTCGACTGAACCTCAGTCTTCATCAGACGTTACATCAATTTTCTTAACAACTTTTTATTAGAAATTGTCTAGGAAAGACTCACACTCCTAACTTACACTGCTGCTCAAAAGATGCAATACAACCTTTTGATATAAGTAGATCGCCTTATAGAATTGATTACCAAACACTGTGGTCTTAACACACTTTCATATGCATAGATTGAGCTTACAAAAAATCCCGTAGAAAAACTATAACTTACTGCAGCTTTTTCTACTTAAATTTAAGGTAACAAGATGCACCGCAATTTTCTTAGCAGCCAAGTTTATTTGCTAACCCCAGAAGAACTGAACACAATTTCTAGGTAAATGTTTCTGGACATAGAAGAAACAGAACTGCCAGAGGATTAAGATGTCAGAAGTCTACAATAAGACCACCAAGCACCAACACCCTAGTGCAGACAGTTTGAAGGAGAAAAGGTAAAGTTGTTTTTTATTTTTTTTTAATGAGATTATAGATAGATATCAGCTGCTTTTTATTATAAAACACTTTTTAGTTTTAAGGCCAGGCCATACTTTTCAAATATAAAGCCCTTGTAAATTAAAAAAAACAGTTTGAATGGGTTATTTGAAAGCGGGAACTTTTTGAATAAATTGCGATTTTGCTGCAAGAGTAATTTTTATATATAATTATACCTTAAGAATGGTTTCGATCTCTACTACGTGGTAATTCATTATAAAATAAAATAAAACAATTTACTACGTTTCTGCCTCAAAAATATTTACTGAAAATCAATATATTAACGACTTAAGTTTCGACTTGTGAAGGTCACACTTGATAATAACCTTCACAAGTCGAAACTTAAGTTTGTTGATTTTCAATAAATATGTTTGTGGTAAAAACGTAGTAAATTGTTTTATTTTATTTTATAACTATATCTATTTAAGCGTGGCTGTTAATATATTGATGTAGTTACATCTTTGCATTACTACGGATAATAATAATAATCAGATATGATTAAAATTTGCTTTATCTGAAAGATTTTAAATGACGAAAAAAGTTCACTCTTTCTCAAATATTTTTGTATTAGATTTTAAATGAAAAATAAAACTTGAAATACGGTGCTTTAATTATCAGCAATATATTTAACATTTTTCATATTGTAATAATTAAACATTTTAACATTTTCTTCTGTTTTGTTATTACAGTAACAATGTACGCGTATACCCGTTAGCCTAATGACATTAACAACTTAATAAATTGTATGTCCCATAAAATATTAGCGATTATCGTTCAGCGTGGAAATTTTTATTGTGCTCACGGAATCTTAAACTTTGAGATATTTACTTTCCGCATTTGGTTTGTAAATAGCCATTGTAAAGTACATTTATGTTTTTTTTTTAATTTTAATCATTTTATTTTTATTATTTATGGGCAAATGTTAACTTAAATTACAATTTAAATAAAATGAAATTTCTATTAAGTACATGAACTTGGGAATATATTTTATATAAAAAAAGAAAGTGTACGACTATATATATTATTTAAGAAAATATTAATATAAATAAAATTATTACTTTTAAGTCATACTGATATGGGTTTTGAAAATGTGTTCATAATCTTTGAATTTAGCCGCTTCTGTAAGAGTCATCGAAGGATTTAAGAAGAACAATGGGGCATGTTCCTGCCCGACACCGATATTCATGTTAAAGACAATGCCCGGATCGTATAACATATCTCACTCACCTGGTTTTCAGCCTGTGATGCAGTGGTTAATTGAAAACTATTGTTCAACGTTGTCAGTTTTGGGAACCTCCATTTAAAACCGCTGACAACGACTTCTTTATCCTCCCTTCAACATAAGTGACACCTGAAAAGAAAAGTGGATTAAAACAATTTTAATAATCGTAAATGAAATTATAACATTTTTTTATCTTTAAACGAAATATTTGAAAGTAATCCTAAATCCTGACCTTTCATTTTTATAAGAATATTATTTTGAGAAATAGGTCTTGTAAAATTTTTGATGCAATAACCTTTTTGTTGTGAACAATTTGTCAGTTAGCTGATAATTGCTTGGCTTGTTATCTAAGCGTGAGATCAGTCCATCACTGTTAATTATTATGTCAAATTTTAAACTGGCTTGCTTCATTCCATACGATTTAGAAAAGTGACTATGAAAGATTGTAAAACTAACAAGGTATTTGGATGCGTGTTTTATTCTTCTATATTATTCAAAGATTACAATATGTTGATTGACAGTCGTTTGTCTTGGCCTGTGTCTGTGTATGTATGGTATTAATAATATGATTAAGAAAGTACATGTGTATTGCCTAATGTATGTAATTAATACTTTTTAAACTGACTAACTACACAGGGCGAGCATCGTTAGCATTTTTATTTGGATACATGTTCGACATCTCTTATTCTTTACACAATCACCTATCCTATCAAATTACTAATTAGAATGATATTTAGAAGTATAGCTGAAAATTAAGCTTTCTTTATTTTATGTGTCAATCGCCCATTTAAATCTTTTATAATAAAAAATATCATAATATAAATAAATGCCCAACTAGATATAAAACAAAATCTAAAGGTAATGGTTAAAACAGTTACTTGATGTTTCATTACAATATTAATATTCCTGCTTGCAGATAAAATTTAATTTAATTTGATCTTAGCATCCTATTGGGATCACGCAGGGATTAAAGCTGCTCATATCTATATACATAAATGCGAATGCTTACCAACCACGAATTAAATCGGCCGGATCACGTAATTAATGAATTATTATGGATACCGTTGTCAAATTAAAATACAGTTCCAATAAATAACCGACGATTAGAGGTTTTATTAGTTGCTAAGTTGTTATATTGATATAATATTATTTAATGCACATACCGATTTACAAATTGTCATGAAATATTACCACGATTTTCACATTCTATTGTATGCTGCTTATATTTATTAGGAAAACAGCTTGATCTATTAATAATTGTAAAACCTAATCCGACCATCAATTATATTTTATTATTGTATTAAGTAAATAGTAAATAAAATACGCATGAGTTATGGGGATTTAAATCTTATTGTAAATATATGTATTTTGTGGGAAGTTTAACCAGTGTTGCTGTTCAGTCTAATAGGGCAGCTACAATCAATAGAATTGAGTAGGGAAGTATGTAGGAAAATGGGCAGTGTACATGTCAACATGCAAAATGCCACCACTCCAACTCATATTGCATTCGATTTTTTTTGTCCTTAAATTAATCGTAAAAGTTAGCGGTGTATTTTAAATAATTTAAAAATTTGAAAATAATTTCACAACATTTTGTACCAATCAGTTTATTGTCCATGTTGTTTTTTGAATATATTTTGACTAAAAAAGAATGAATATCAGTTATTTCATTGCGATTGAATTAAAGAGTAAAGATACCAGTTTAAACTGCAGCATTTTGATTGATTTGATTTTTTTTAGATATTTTGAATAGAAGAAGAAATATTGGTATATAAATGCCACCCAGTTTGTCCTGGTCAATTTAAGAAACTTGATACGCAGCCGGTAAAATTATTAATTTGTCTATTTCCTTCTATAGTTATACACCAATTTTTTTAAATTTTTGACAAATCAGGTTGCACATATACTGAAATTTGCACTTGTGCAAGAATTACACTGAAAATTGCACTTGTGCAAGAATTGCAGCGATAAGTGCAGTGGTGCTAAGTAACGCAATAAACAAATCGAACTTGACAAATTAATTAATATCGGTTAGTGTCAGATGCGTAACCCCATCAATGTACATAAATCGTATTAATTAATATCTGCTAGTATCAAATATTAATAACAAATTTAATCGCTCGGTAAATAGTCGCTTAAATATATTTCGTGGTATAATTATCTAGAAAAGTTTGCATTTAAAATATTGTTGTCTTTAAGAAACTTTTTGATAATTTTCAATACTCTTAATATATTACTATTGAAAAGAATAACGTTTCATTACAAAAAAATTATTTTAAATATTTATTTTACAGTAAAATATATAATCTTTTAACTCTTTTAAAATCGAGAAATCTAAATACTTAAATATTATTTAATAAACCCTGATACACAAGGTACAAAAGAGTAATTTTTCTTTCTATACTTCACAAATCTAATAATTCTATCACTATACTATTTTTCTATAATAAAAATATTATTTTCAATTTTATTAAAACTAAAAACTACTTTTAGGAAATTTATTGAATTTTTACTGATTTTATTACAGTTCAAATTAAACTGATTTTCACAATTAGCCCTTCAATGTAAGTAAAACACTTTTTTAACAAGCTCTAATTTGATTCTAGAGACACTTTCCAGTACAAATTAATTTTGAAAATATTGGATAACAATCTGTTTATTTTGACCAACATACGTTCTACATGCCTTGGGGGTTTTGGGAAACAATTGCTCTCTATTCTTTACTATTTCGTGTTTTTTCTAGTTTTTGATACTGGTAGTGTTCAGATCTTCCGTCACTCACAACCAATCTCTTCATTATATTTAGTGTGGCGTGTTTGGAGGACAAGCTTTGTCATCTTTTCTGAGAGATTTGATATTATACCGTTACTGGATGCTTACTATATAATATCTTAAGTTTGCCGTTTGTTTTTTGTTTCCATCCAGTGTCCTTGTGCCACCAAATATTCTTCTTAGTATTTTTCTTTCCATTTGGCCACTTTTTCATCGCTTGCTTACTTTAGTGTCCAGGCTTTTCTAACATGTGTTACTGTTGGTCTAGTCTCAGCTTTAGGTTACTTGAGATGTAATTTGATTTTATGAGATTTTTATCATTTCTTATTTTCAATTTTTTTTTTGCAATTTATGTATTTATCTTTTGGTCATTGTGCCATTTTCAATTAGTATTAATTTAAATTAAATCAAATATCTGAAAACATTATGAAGCTGAAGCTAATTTGTCTTGGACTTTCTTCTGTGCGGCAAGCAATTCATGTTCTGTCTTGAACTGAATGTTGCAACGATCTCGGGCAAACGGTCCTGGGCTTTGTATTCTACGTATTTCATGAGACCTTCCGCAGGCAATATTTCTTTTGCTACTTCTTTTTGTATAATTTTCTCCGCACCCACTTGATTTTCTGATTCTTTATGATTGTTTTTTTTTGTTCTGTTTTTTCTTCGCGTTATTGGTTTCTATTTAGCTGATCCGAGAAACGTTTTTCCCACCGTAGCATTACATTTTTTGGTTTGACTAACAGATTTACTTTGTTGTATTTGTAGTATTTGGTTCTGCTCTGGTATTCTTTCATATTTTTTCTAGCTTCTTTGTGGAAAGATTTTATTTCATTGTTTTTGAATTCCCTTAAATTGTGTTTGTTCTTTCTTCAATTTGTTCTTTTATTCCTTCTGCAAATCCAAATTTCTCCAAATTTTGTATCTGTTTTTGTTTTGCTTTGTCTTTTTTTTTGGTAGTGCACTTGCCCAGCTTTTTCATATCTTCGATTTATATTTTGCATTCATTGTTAAACCTTTTTTTTTGTTTGATTAGTGTTCTTCCGCTTCAATGATTGTTTTTGTATTTTCCCAGTTATTTCCTACTTTTGTTTCTTGTATCTTTCCCTTTTTTATGGTTCCTTTTATTACCATTTCTGCACATTTCTCTTTTATTTCTTTGTCTTTTAAGCTTTCAACCATATATTTGCGTTACTTTTTTTGTTTATTTGTGCTCATTTTTCTATTTTGCATTTGATCATTATCAGAAATTGGTTTGAGTCTTTCCTCTGCAGCTTTTGATGCAGGTGATCCTATTTTTTGAGCTGGCACAAGGACATGGTATATCTTGTTTATCATTTTTTTGATTCTGAACAGTTTTTTTGAATTCTACAAAATCAAATAAGTTCCTAAAAGTGTCAAAATCTACATTTTCTGCGTTTGATACGGCGAATAAAGCTTTAATGCAAAGCGTATTTTGCCGGGAGAGATGGTTTGGTTTTTGAAATTGAAAAGTTTTCCAAAACACAGTAAATAGTAACACCTTATAAAAATAAATTTATTGTATTACATTCTAGAAATATATTTACACAGTTCTTGTTAGTGCTTTGCGTTAAAGAAACTAAAATTTTGTTTTACTTATTAATATTAAATAAAAATGTTTTATCATTCGAAAGTATTTAAAATTGTAAATATTTTTTTAAGTAAAACTATCAATAATCGGAATCAATATAACGAGGTATTAATTTAATTTTTATTATATGTTGAAATAAATTATACTTACACTTTTTTACAATAACCAATAAAGAAATAAATAATTGAAATTAAAATAGGTTAGTAATCAAATTTAATAAAAAAATATAATAATCAATTAACGATTGCAAAGAATAAAATTATGTTTTTTTATTATAATAATCACATAGTTTTTATCATATTTAGTGCCAAGGTACTCACTCAACATTTATATAAATTGGATAATTTTATAAATTAATTACATAATATAAAATGCTATCTTCATTTTTGATTAAAAAGTTTTGGTTTATTATGTATTATTCACTTTATTTATTATAAGTTTCTATAAACGAAATCAGAATTTAAAAATATAAATGAAATTGTTTACATTGTAATTTATATATTTGTTAAATATTCTCATATAAAATTGATATAATTATTGAATAAAATCGAAAATAATGTGTCTAAAAACTATAATAAAAAGAAAAAGAGAAAATGTAAAAAAAAAATTTTTTTCTAAAGTTCTGCAAAATTATTTGAGACTATCTTTTGTAAGACAATATATCTACTTAAATAAATTTAAATTGTTTGCAAATTGTCAAAACTGTTGTGTTGGAAGATTAATATAATATCTGATTTGAGAATTATAAACATTTTACCATATATACATTTATTGTAAAATTATTTTTTTATATAATATATTTTTTAATATTAACCAGACATATTGTGAAGCGGCAAACATATGTATGGAATGATCTAAATTAGAAATCTTGTACAAAGCTATTAATCAAAACATATAAACCTTAATTTTTAAGATATTAATAAAAGTAATTTTTATAATTACAAACTTATAATTTATTTAGTTCATTATAATTTATAAATTAAATTAATTGTTGCAAAGCTGTTGAATACAAAATTAATTAATCCCATTTCAATTTAATAATCCATTGCTTAATAAATGATTTAGAACACTTAACTAACACACATTCAACACCCATGTAAGTTAATTCAATTTTAATTAATTGACGATAAATGAGCAACCCACATTCGCATAAATAATACAATCCCATTATTAATTACTTTAAAAAGTTTTAGCCGAGTATTTCACAAATGAAATGGTGATTCAGGAATTATAATTTTCTGAGCAATTAGGTTACATAAATATGATAAAATCCGCTCATAAGATTAAGTTTTGTAGCCTTTTGTGAGAAGTCTTCGTAGGAAGTATGCTCGCGTTGGCCTTATTTGCCTTTACAATGGTACACCTCCTTAATACGTAGACTTTATGACTCATGAATTAAAATATAAAATGACTGACAGCTAAACCAGATATGTGGGTGAATAATATATATCTCGGCTACTATTCACAATATTTTATATAACATTGAGATGTATTAATAGTATGTATTGTAGTGGTTTCTTTTTATGATACTTGAGTAATAATTTGTTTCAATGTCAATGGCTAATATGTCACTTTTTATAAATATGATATATTGATATTTTTTGTACATACGTATTCTAAGTAGGAAGGGCATTGAATTTATTATGTCACGGATTTTTTTATTGTATAATCATGTATAAATAGACTACTTGGAAAGTGCTTTGAGCGACATTTGAGAATTTGTAGGGTACGGTTTTTCTTGCCGCTCCCTTTATTAACAGAAAAAAGTTAATTGCTATAATTATTAAAGATTTTATGCATAATCATAATCTAAATTTTAAATTAGAGCTGTGATCAATTTATGTTATACATTTAGATTGACAGCAATGGTCTTTTCTTATTATTACAAGTCAATCTTTTTAAATAAATTCAGCTAACATTGCACAATTAACGGCATATAAATTAGCATTTTATAATTCATTCACATAATACAATAGATTTCCTTAACGTATTAAGCTAAGCACTCATAATTGCATTAAAGAGGAATTAAAAAATATTTAACATGTATCAACGTAGAACAATTAAAATGACTAGTATAGACAAAAGAATAGTATCGGAGGAAATGATTAAATTCATTCATATTTTGCATTGTTGCTATCTTTATAACAATCTCAATTCTGTGTATATTGTGCCATTTAATGCTTGCAATGTACTTGTATGTTTGATATTATCCTAAAATTCTATTCTAATTATTTAGTTCTTGAATACGAGGCCGACATTTGTTTATCAAAATCAGATCATAGAAGGATGGTTTCGACCTCTACTACGTGGTACTTAATTATAAAATAAAATAAAACAATTTACTAAGTTTTTACCACAAAAATAATGATTGGAAATCAATAAACGACTTAAGTTTCGACTTGATAATGACCTTCACAAGTCGAAACTTATGTCTTTAATATATTGATTTTCAATAAATATTTTTATGGTACAAACTTAGTAAATTGTTTTATTTTATCAGATCATAGATCTTTAAATTAACAAACTAAAGACAATCTGGTTAGTCTTATATTTATTTATGTTAAGATACTTTTAGCTACTACTATAGTATATGAAAATGAAATGGCAATAAAACTACTAATTTGGCGATCTACTAATTTAAATTAAGTTTTTTTGCATGTGGTAATAACGTTTTTCAATAGGTGTGTTTCAATTACTGTCTTGGATTTCTTATGTGGAACACCTTTCCACACATTCAGATGTTTATTGCTGATTTTTATTTGCACTTCATTTACATCGGACTTCAGTACTTTCCGACTTTTATGATTAGTATTATTTTGAGTTCTTCGCTAAAAGCAAATTAATTATTTGAATTATTTGTAGCGTGCCATGTAACGCTTACTTATTTATTTTGAGCAGTATTTCTGCTTGATCTATTTTTTGCCCATTGAAAAACAAATATATAAATATATTATACACAATTCGGCAAAATATACGAAGCTATGGAATATTGTTATTTTCTCGAAAGTAAAGTTTTATATACAAAGAGAAGCAAGCAGAATTTTTTTATAGATAACAAATTTTTTCTTTGATAATTTCGACTCTACATGCTTTTAGACTAGCATATCTTAATCGAAAAGCTGCACAGAAGAAAACAATTTGATGGGTCGCAAACACATTTTTTCAAAATAGCCTAGTTTGTTCGGATTGGTATTCAGACCTGTCTGAGCGTACTTTAGGAGGAATATTACACTTACACTTGCATACCATACAAAATTGAAACTGTTAAGTAAAGTTGATATTCAAACACGTTTTCAATGCGCATCAATCGTTACACAGTTAGTGTAAGCTGAACCATTTTTTTTGAAAAAAATTGATAAACAATCAAGTAAACATTGTCTTTCTGGTCATGCTAAACAGCAAACAGACAATTTTTTAGTATCGGATTATTAAAGAAAATATGCAATTTGATCAAAATTTGGTCGGACAAATCCTTGAAAAATTGATAATAATAATAATAATAATTTATTCATGTTTTGGAAAATACTTTTCTTACATATGTCACATTAATTACAAAAATAATATATACAACTAGTACATTAACAACATAAAAACAACAATTATTATCACCCGTTTAAAATATCACTGGAGGTAATTGTTCTAGTTAAAAAGTCATCACTGGAAAAAAAATTTGATTTATAAAATATTGCTTAATAATGTCTTTCTTCTTTTATATTGACGATTGATTTTGGTAGCTTATTATAAAATTGTTAGCTGTTATTGATTTAGTTAACCTACACTGTGGCAGTCTTAAATTGTTCTTCTGCTAGTATTATGACTATGGATAGAATTATTTGTCCTAAAAGATTCTATATTTTTCTTGATTAACATTATACTTTCAAGTATAAATAGTGAACCACAAAATATTATATTGCTTAAACGCTTTTTGCAGTCTTCTCTAAATATAAGGCCCGCTACAATTCTGCTTGCTTTTCTTTGTAGAGAAAAAAATCTCTTTGCACCGTACGAGTTGCCCCAGCTAAATATAGCATATATGAGAGTGAATATTTGCATAGTAACATTGTTTTAAAATTAATGGTGATACAGTTCCTTTTAGGCTTCTTAGTTCATATATGTTTCTATTCAATGGTTTCGACCTTTACTATGTGGTACTTCATTATTAGAAATAAATAAAGCAAAAATTATGTTTTTAACCACAAAATTTTTTTGCATTCATAGAAAATAAAATCACCAAATCGTGTTTAGACCAAGTTGCAAATTATAAAATATTTTATTTAATGCTAAAGATAAAATCAATCCCTCAAAGAAATCAGGTGTTTATGAATTATCATGTTCCGAATAGTGTGTATGTAGGCCAAAACAGAAGAAGCTTCGAAATACGTTATACGGAACACTATAGTGTGCTTTCAGACTAAATCAAAACTATAGTTCATTTGCCAACCATTTTCTAAATTGTAATAATACGTTTCCGGATATCAATAA
>JARJEC010071046.1:0-15495 GCA_030264575.1 Tachinus sp. AB-2021 | reverse complement strand
CGGATTTCTTTGCATTGCAACATTTACTTTATTATTCGATTTTTTGTTTGCCA
Organism: Tachinus sp. AB-2021; assembly: GCA_030264575.1. Classification (NCBI taxonomy): domain Eukaryota; kingdom Metazoa; phylum Arthropoda; class Insecta; order Coleoptera; family Staphylinidae; genus Tachinus; species Tachinus sp. AB-2021. The sequence goes on along the minus strand of JARJEC010071046.1, from coordinate 15,442 downwards.
CACATGTTCGACCGTAACCTCTGCACTGCAGAGTCCTGTCATAACATTCTTTTAATTTAATTATTTGGAAAGGTTTTTTTTGCAACTAGTAGGGTAGGTGACTGATACACTTTGCGATCACCATCAACCTAAACGAGTGGTCTGTTAGGTCCGCCCTACTAACATTTGATGCGACTTTTATTTAGGTCTTGAATATTGTTTTACATATATGTTTTTCTTAAATTCTTGCTTCTGGCCAGATCTTTATTTATAGATTTTGAAATGGGAATACTATTTTGATTTATTAAAAAAATAGATGATGAACATAAACTTTGTCTTGTAGCTTTTACAATTTTACAACCGATGACAACTTTCAAAAAATATACAATCGAAAGAAATAATCAATGTTTGCAGATTTTTATCATTCAATCAATTTTGAGGACGTTTTTGTTTGAAATATTCAATTTGACAAGTTTGTTTTTGTTTTGTGTGTTTTTTTAGGTTGCTATTTAAAAGCATTTTATATTAGATAGTGTAATCTTCTGCATCTTTTGCAAGCCCCAAAAAGATTGCAAAAACTAAGATTATTGTAAATATTAGAAACTTGAGTGCTCCCTGACTCAATTTGCCGAGTTATATGCTTAAAAATATTTTCTTATTATGTCTGTGCAGCACAGTTATTGAGTTATGGGGTTGGATCTCTGTGTAGTTTGTAGGTATAAACTGGAATAAAACGTTTAAAGGAACTTTATGGTCTGAAAAATCATGCTTCCTGATAAAGTTTGCATTTTTATTGTTTTAAAATTCAATTATAGTTTTAATCAATTATATACAAAGTCCTTGAAATATAGCCCAGTTTGATCATCCAATGATCAACAATTATTTTAAACATACCACTAAAGTTTACGAAGTTATTATATATATTATTGTTAAGTTTCAATGTCGCAATTTATAAACATTTGAGGTTTTATTTCCATGAGAGCAAATATTGTTATTTGTCAAGTTAGTACGAACAAAATAAGCATAAATCACAACGTTCTCTTCTTTACAGGTGGTTTAAATATTTGACTGATGCGACTGAGCCATACAAATTGCGAGATGGCAAGGGCAAACGAACTGAGCGAACGCATGATCCAGAGGAAGAAACTGTACAAGATTTACCTGCATCGAGACCAGAAACCAGTGAAAGAGCAGAAACATCGGTTAGTGGAGATACTGAAAATGCCGCTGCTGTTACCGCCACTAATACTAGTGATTCCAACAATAGACTCAGTGACCATTCTGAAGACGATAGGGCCGAAAAACGATTGTCTCAACATGAAATCCCGGCAGTACAAACAGGTTCGTTCTTATTTTTTTACCACATCTGATTGTTGGCACGTTTTAATTTGTACATTTTTTTAAGTGAAACTTCTTTAGTGAGACTAATGAACATTGCATTGAAACATAATTATGTGGTGGAAAAGGGTGATCACACAAATTATTACGCCAGTGCACACAGCGAAAATTTGAAATTAAATGAAATTTTAACTTGTCATTGTCGTTAGGCTGTATTCGGAGCAGTGCTAATTACTTTATATACGACCGTATTTTTACGCTTTTCAAAAAACTACGGCCTGCGGTCTGAAGCTTGGACTGTACGAAAAAAGTACAGTGAGAATTTATGATTTCTAAAATAATTATTTTTATATTTGAATCGATCTAGATTGTTTTTTAAATCTTTTTGAAAAACATTGTTTTTACTTGCAATGTTAATACATTTCTACCGACGGCCGGATTTTTAAAATATAGGCAAATAATTTTTCGAATGACAACAATATTGGATTGGCATTTTTTACTATAATCAATCCGCCGAAATTATTTTTTTTAACTATCATTAAAAAACCTTACTTTGGGGAAGAGGGTTTCTAGAGTATAGTATAAGCCGAATAGGATCAAAACTTATCTAAAACGTTTCACTGCAGTCTTGCGTGCATTACAGACTGATTTTTTTGTATATATTTTTTCATTAATGGTTATGGTTGTATTTCTTATAGCTGGTGATGGTGTGTCAATAAAGCTGACTGCCAATGAGTGGCCCCTTATCCAGCCCTCTGAGGTGCAGGTGGCTATTCCTCCTGTGCACACTGCTGAACCTGTTCTTACTCCTTTAGGTATGCACATAGCACCGTTTTGTTTCTATAAAATATCGCCAAATACAATTTATTTTAATCAAATTATTTTAGAACAAATAAAACGCAAAGACGAAGAAGTTAAACAAGCTTTAGATGGTAAAAAGAAATTGGTCGCAGATCTTCTTGAAATACATGAAGATGATTACGAAAGTGTAGCAGAGATGGCAAGTGAAGAAGCAGTTAAAAAATCACCTTCTGAACGAGATCCGTCTGAACTTGTGTTGGCTTCAGTTTATCAAGGTATTAAATTAATGTTTATACATAATATTTTTATTATTAATTTTTATTTTTGTTAGTGGACCAACTATTAACGGCTGTGAATGATTCATTGAATGTGTCTGAAACTGATTCGATATTAACAACTGGTGGCAAACATCCATCTTGTGCTAGTAATGAGACAATAGTAAAACAAAATATGCCTTCAGTACCTGTCCATAAGCTACAAGAAATAGCGACTACCCTTAGTTCACAGCTTACAATATTACTGGTAAGTTTGTTTTTTTAAAATAATTCTTTTTCTTAATATATGTGGTGATTTGCAGAGTGTTGTGAAAGAAAGGGAAGAAGAACGGGAAAAATTAAGGAAAGAGATGCATAGAATGAGGGAGCAGTTACATGAGAAGTCTAATTTACATGGACCTCAAAATACTGATAGTGAAACACAATCACAACTAGATTCTACACAATCTGGGGACTTGGAAAGCATAGAGGTAAGTTTAACCTTAAATTTAACCTAACCTAACTTAAATATAACATAAATATTTGTTGTGATGACAGTATCAATTAAAGGACAAATTTAGAGCACCACCTACTGTGTGTTCGTTCTATAACTATACAAATAATATTGAATATTTTTCAAAACAAATAATGGCCAACGAGTAAACATGTAACATTCAAAAATATCTACCATAATGTACCGGGTGTTTTTTTGATGGCAAAATATAAAAATCATGAAACTTGTCAATTTTTTTTTACATACTTTTCACATGTGTGTTTTCCCCTCCTTAGATTATTAATCGCCATTAACACGAGTATTGATTACAAAATTTTTTTGTTGATCGCTCATATATTCAGAAAATCTAAATTAATTCCGTGGCAAAATTTCAAATCCTTGCATAACTTACAGTTATCTAAATACCTCTTGACGTAAATTAATTTATATCTTAACTTATATTACTAAATATTTTTTCAATAATATACATTTATCATCGACTCAACATTGTTTTTAATGGCCATGCATGCATTAATGTGGGATTATTAACGGTTTAATAAACGATTAACGGAAAAATATTGAATACATATGTAAATAGGGTGTTGTCTAGATTTGAGTAGCATTGCATGGGTATCTTTGTTATTAATAAAAATAGCAAGTCGGACAAATGTGTGCAGTTTTTTTGTGCTGATTCTTCTTACATGTTCGAAAAAAGGATAATAGCTTTCCTATTTTAAATGGCGCCCATTTAAAATATGGGGTATTGAATGTTTGCATAAAAAATATTTTTTTATTCTGATTTCAATGTATACCAACTTAGCTTTAAAATAAAAAACGACGAGAAATAATTTAATTACTTTAACAGCATACTTGATTATGTTGCAAAATTTACACGTCAATTTTTATTGATACTAAAAAAATGATTAACAAAAAAATGTATTTTAATAATTTTTTTAAATCATATTTTCTGATTAATTAAATTTGTTTTCTTTATACTGTCCAAAAATTTGTTTTTGTAACAATGAAAGTCAAAGTTTTGATAATTTATTTTTACTTAAAATCTAGAAACGCCAATAAAAAATTGAATTTATTGCTTCAAAAATCTTAACAAAATGGCTTTTGATATTATTTGTAAACAATATATTTTTTAATTTAACTAAGTCGTTTATTTTTCTTAAAAGCAAAAATATTATTTAAAACAATTTAGCAAAAACGTGTAAAAAATGGAAACGAAATTGAAAAAAAATAATTTTTGCATGTTTTTGTTTTTTCAAAAATTAAATTTTCTTTAATTACTTTTGTGTACATATTATACAAAATTCTTTATGAAAGCTTTGTTTTTCTTAAAGAAAAAAATTATTTTGTATATTTTTGTTCCATGAAACACCTAAAATGTAAGAAATCCTCCGATAGAAAATTATAAAACAAACATTTATAGCAATGTTATTCTTTCAAATGTTTGTTTTCGGTTTTATTAATTTTTCTGTTTGCATTTGCCTATTAGAGCCCCTATAATATAAAATCATGTATTTTTGCTCTTAAATGCAAAACTGTCCTGTAATGGAAGTTGTCTGCTACTAGAGATTTTACTGTATTTGCCATCTGCAATTTATAGAAGTAAAAATTATTTTAGATTTTTTTTAAGTTCGACTACTTATTTGTTATTTATATATTATGATTCTTTAGAAAATTTATTATGAATAAATATTTGAAAAATATTGATTTTTGCGAATTCCCAAATATATTTGCGACCCCCCCCTTTGAGAATTGCTATTATAAAATAAACTACTTATTGGTAATAAATGATTTGTTGCACTTTTTTTTTCAAAATAACAAAAAAAAGAAAGTCCAGTACGTATAATGGAATTGTGTGCGGATGATTTAAAACCGGTATAATTTAAATAATGCATTGTTAAATATTAATTATTGCACAATAATCACAGCAAATAAAAACAATAATCTCCTAGTGCTAATTACCTAATAATGATAACTGTGTTTTGTTTCATTGTTTTGTAATTGCAACGAATTTTTACTTGTTTTGTATACTTATATTTATTTTTTTATTATAGGAAAGTCCAACAGAGACTGAAACAACTTGAATGACAACGATGAAGGGCCTAACTAATAATACAGTAACAAGAAGGAATTAGATCCAGACAATTAAATCAATTTGTTATGAATTATAATATATTATTATACGTAGGTAACTATTAAATTGTAAAAAAGTAAAAATAAGAAATAAATTGTTAAGGCCGGCCCAAATCATTAGGGATGCATATGATTTTATCATGGAATAAGCTTATTTATTGAAATTTTTTCTTTATAAATTTCATACGTATAATTGAGCAGTGTATAAAACTATCTTGGGCAAAGTAACTGTGATGAGAATTGCACATTATTGTATTTGGAATGCCCCTGTTGATGCGAGCAGGCCTTTGGTGTGATCATGTTCATTTTTTACAAGACATTGCAATTAACCCATTAAAAAATGAAGGCAAGCTATTGAAATTATTTCATTTATTTTGATTTCATGCCTTAAACATGAACGTGATAGTTTTATTTTTTAATTGGGTACTAAATGTTTATTATTTCTGAGAAGTATTTTATTAATTAATTTTGATTTAAGATACTTATCATGATTTCCCTTACATACAGTAAAGAGTGACTTGAATGACCCTATATTTTTGTAATTCAATTGGTGGCCTAAAATACAAAAAAAAGATAAAAAATAAACATATTTTTTAAAACGTTTTTCCAAGTCAAATTTGTCTGCACATTCCATCTATAAATAATCATAATAATATTGCAGGAGAAGGTATGACAATGATGTCTTCTTTTGAAAAGAATTTATATTATAATGTGAAGAAAAGCGTTCTGATGGGTGGATTTGGTCGTTCAAATAAACTCATACTGTACGTGCAATAACGCTTGATTTGTATGTTGTTCATTATTATAAGTCGCCAAGTATTGTTACCTTATCAGGTCGTAGATGTAAAATGTATATAAGTATTTCATATAATATATATATAATATATTTTTTTAAGATATCTTGTTACATAATATATATTTAACGCGCATGTATTTTTTAATTTATTATTTTTTATTTTATGCAATTATTATTATTATATATTGTAATTTATTCAAATTTTATATAAATATATATTCCAATATGTTTTATACATTTTTATCAATAGGAATATTTAACGAGTTAGTGAGCTTACAAGATAAACGTTAATCATGACAAATTTTGTTAGTTGTTGTCCAGCGCATATACATACTGCTGTATTATATCTGCTTTTGTATGCATTTTAATATTGGCGGCATTTATAGATATTATAATTATCATAACTTATTTCTTTATGTACTGTCATTAAATCTTTGTTAGTTTTGTTTATTACAAAGAGGCAGCGAGTTATTATAATGAACAATGTTGCAACTACTTGAATTGTTAAATGTATTTATACAAGAAGTAAATGTACTATATAAATAAACTTGTATAAAATAATAATTGCTTTTAAACAGAGACTTACAATATATTTTAACGGCTTAGTTGTCATAGAACGCAACTGCAATAGTGGTTTTTACATAAATTTCAATTCATTTTTTTAACACGTTTGCGCTGAATTATACAATTCTTTTAGTTAAAACATAATATATCATTGTATGTAAAAAAATCCGCTGAAAAATACTAAAAATATAAAATTGAAAATTGGCGAAATTGCACTTACATTCTCTTGAATCTAAGCCGTTGATTTGTTTTAATGTAACTTGTTTATTAAGAAGCTCCAGATTTAAATATGGTAAGTGCTTACTTTTCTATATTTTTGGATTATATTAATAGTTTTATATTTTTGACTTGTACTAAGCATCGTGGTTATTGTACAAAGAGTTCATTTTAACATTCTCGAGTTAATTGTTTTCTTATTTAATTCAAATTTCAACTACCCTTGTACAGTGTGTCCACGAAATATAATAATAACTCGCATGATAATATTTGTTTTGGCTTTTTAATTTTTCATTTTACACTCATGATTTTGACGCATAAGAAAATTTTTGCAAAATTACATTATATTTTTTAGACACCATGTACAAAAAAATTGCGAGTTTTTCTACTTGAATTGTATTTACATAACAAGCGAATAACACTAACAATAAATGCGAATACCACGGGTTTGCTTACGTAATTTCAGATAATAACTTAATACAATAATCATTTAACAGATAAAGATATAAAATAAACATACAGCACTAAATTACAGTTTAAAATGTCATGTAACGACCCATTTTAATGGTAGGTTTATGCATGCGGTTGTACGGGGAATAGCAACAATGATTGATGATTTTTAAATTTATGCCAAAAAAATCTAGGAATTTTATAATGTTTATATTTTTCCAGGTGTGTGAAATTCAGTGTTGCACACTAAAAATAACTAGATTATTGTTTTTCCATAGACATTTCTGATGTTTTGACAGATGAGTTATTAGTTGAATGTTTATAGGCTATATTCATTAAACATTTTCTTTTTGAATTTCAATATGTTCATACAAACCCAAGATGCATTTATATTAATGGCACATAATTGTAGTGGAACACAAACAAGAGATAATTAAATAAATTTTTATATTGAATGACAAATTTTGCTTTATAGTATAGTTTTGCGACCTTAAACTACTTATTTATAGTACAAGTAAAATAAAGTAAGGTTATTTTCTATACTGTCAAAATAAGTAATTATTTAAATTTAGAAAATATACTTGAGTGCTTTAATTATTATAATTCTTGATATTTATAACACTGTTATTGTTGCCACAAATACTCATTCTTACTTCTTTTTTTCTATGACAGCAGAACACTAAGCGTGTTGTTGATTTTGGATAGCATTATTTTTGCACGTCAGGGGTTTCTTACAATGTTTCTCGTGAGATATTTAGCATAAGATCTTATTCGAAATGGAAATTTTCGTATTTTTACTATCTTCAATGTTGCTCTCAGTCAGACAGCTTCAGCGACAACCTCCATGCCTTTTATCACTTGCTAGCTCCTGCGTTTGCCAAAATTGTTGAAATACTCTAGAATGCTCTCTTTACAGGTCGCTTTCATTTCCTTACTAGAACACCACTTCCGATATGAACTGTTTTCTTATATAAATGCTAAGATTTTACTGGTACTAGTAAATGTTTAGAAGCAGTAGTGATATTTGTGATTTCTTCCATATTAGAACTTCGGACAAACTTTTCACAACAAAATAATAAAGAACTTCGTAACCAAGGAGACAAAATACACACTTGACTTGTTTAATTAAATTTACGATTTTTTTTGTGAAACATCTAAAGGCGCTTTACAAAATACACACTTGACTTGTTTAATTAAATTTACGATTTTTTTTGTGAAACATCTAAAGGCGCTTTACGATGCATGTTGCTATGGTCACCTGGTTATGGCAAGAAAAACGGCAAGCCTAGTAATAGTTACAATGTCATGAGTGGCAGTGACAATATGGGGCAAAAAGCTAACCTTGAAAAATGAATTTTGATATGTCACATCTACTAGACCCCATGACGGCTCTCTTTCTTTTTTGAATATAAAACAAAACTAATTTTATTCTAAAATCTGTATGCAATTTGTGCATAATTAGACATTATTAACGCGCCCTATTTATAGTCTGGCTCTCAAGCTCAATTTGTTTTAAAGTTTAGGGCTTGTCAATAAAGACCTACATTATATACTTAATTCATGAATAGCAAGCTGTTAATGGCTTGTGAAAACTCCAATGTAACCTTTTAAATAAGCCACCTTCACAAAACCACAAAACAAACAAATATTTTTTACTTAACATTTATTATGACCTATAAGTTTCTTAGTTCCTTCAAAATGATTGCATAAATTGAAATTAGTCAGTAATATAAGAACATCCATATAAAATCATCACGTTTGTGTATATATCCTAACCTAACCTAACCTAACCTAACCTACTAATTTTTATGACCAGTATAAAAATGTATTCTCTTATAATATATAATATAATGTTAGTTAAATATTATATTCATACTACAAGTTACAGAAGGGTACTTATTCAAACACAAGTGTAGAGTGCCTTCTGAATCAAGTTTTTGATATCATTTTTCTGTTTTGGTTAATTTAAAAACGTTTGTTTGAATATTTATGTACATCATGTTGACCTTTGACATATCTGTGTTAACTTTTAAGCAGTAAATAGATTTTGATTAACATGCTTGTAACCATTTTTATTAGATACTGCCAAATACTGTAAATAAAAATTTCTAAAAATGATTGTAGAGTGAAGATAGTGTTTCCAAGGAGCTAATTCTAACATTAATTTTGTTGAGATGAGCAAACTACCATAAATAAAAATAACTAAAAAAATTTAAAGAAAAAAGCTTATTTTAGCATAATTTTTAATATGTTAAAGAGTTATTTAGCCAAAACAGAGAAAAAATATTATCATTATTCGTTGTATGTACAAATAATTTTAAAATATTAAATATTATTTTTGACCTTTAAAAAAGTTGAACTCAAAGTTGTACACAATGTGATTATTGATTATGTATCGAAATACTCTAGGTAATAAGTTTTGAATCAGAATGTAACATGCTAACAAAAATATTTTGTGTAAACTGTGACCGGATTGGTGCGACTTGTATCGTGTGACCTGTGCTACATTTCACATCACTAAACTTTGTAGCACATAATTGTACACCTATATGTAGTTAGTAGTTGGACAATACTAGGAAATAAGTATCAAGCGGAATATTGTTCAGTGTTACCCTCATTGGATTTACTCCTACGAGTTATGAATAAACATGAGAAAATAATTTAAATTATAGCATTTTAGAATTTTATTTGTGATATCATTAATTTTTGTTGCTGCATTATTTTCAGAATTATCTTCCAAAACCAAATCCACCACCTACACTATATGACGAAGCTCCATATCCGTAACCAAACTGTTTACGATCCTCCTCGACTTCTTTTGAAGATGCTTCTGTATTTGCATCATTAGGTTTAGCCATTGCTATATTGACTGAGTTTAATGCAAAGATTAAGAACATAGCGAATATCTAAAAAAATATTTTTTATTTAGTTTTAATCACATTTTCCAAACAAATTATTACTTGAGATTCGAAAAAATACATTTTACCGCTTTTTAATGTTACATGCACAGTTTTCAAGCAAGATTTAGTTTAGGAAAATCATTTTAAAATTATTTTTTATAAATTATTTTATTAAATTTAAAACCTATAAAATTGAAAAACTTCAATAACAAAAAAACAGCATACAAAAGTATATATTTATAATTACCTAAATGCATGCAGGTCAAAGACCTAGATATTTAAATAATTTAAAATATCAATCAAAAACCTTAACTAACTTTTAAGTTTCATTGTTGTTTCTATATTTAACACCACCATTTACATATAAAAATGAATTGTCTATCAAATATATTAACAAAAATTACAAATTTCTTGTTTATTGTTATTATTACTCTGTAATGAAAATGTGCTTCCAGTAAATTGTAAAGCGGGATTTGCATTATGTGATTTACGTATGACTTAGCTTATGATAATTTCAAATAAAAAATTACACAGTTTGAAATAGCGTATTACTACATGTGAACACAGTGTAAAAGTGTAGTGTAGTCTCAATATCGTACTTCAAACGTCTGTGTGATTTTTTAAATTTGAAATTTTCATAAGCAATGTCATACGTAAATCACATAGTGTACAGGCTGCCTAAGAATACTTTTATTAGGTAACCATTAAATTAAAACAAAAATTAAATCGTAGTAAAATGAATTATATTAGTATTTCAAATAAGGTTTACTTACCCACTTCATATTGGCTAGGTACTGCTATTATCAACTCTGAAATCCATTTATGTTACTTGTCATCATTTTATACTCAAATAAAATCGTTAAAACACTCTTTTAATATTTCATAATGGATAAAAAGTAATAACATAAAACTATTGTCAAATTGCTTTTATTGGTTTTCATTGAATTTTCTTAGCACCTATTGTTCTAATACAATCATGTTATTGCAAGTACGTTTAAACGGTTTAAGTTATTGAATGTGTTTTTATGCATCTACTTTGTATATTCTAGAAAAATAGAGCAAATTATTATTTAAATTTTATTTTGAGCGGGACAACTATTGACATGTGTATCAATTTTAAATGGAACGACCCACAATAATCTACCAGTTTCCACATACCATTGTTATTGTTGGCTTCAGTGTCAATAACATTTCTGCTATTGACTTGTAAATATATTTGTCAAAACTGTTGACATCTTTATCAGTTTCCCACTCCTCTTCAACAACAAGCGCCTTTCAAAAAGTATACTACATATTTTAACAATTATTTCATTATGACGAAACGTAAATCTAGTTTCAGTGAGTATAAGTTTTTACTAGAATAGATTGTATTGAAACTATTACAGAGGAAGAAAGTGGGAGTGCATTAAATAAATTGCCGTTAGCAAAAATTTGGAAAACTACATCGCCTTTTTTTTCTTTTGTTTAAAAATGATAATCAGCAATTCTCTTGCTACTTAAATATGAGTTTAGAAATATTTTATATAATGATGTTTAAAAAACAAAAAAGTAAAAAGAAAGTGGAAGGGCAAGAAATTGGCTAAGTAAAAACGTTCAAATATTTTGTGAAAATGTAAATGAACTAACGCGAAAAAAGTAGACTGGTAAATAAAATGCAGTTTGATAATTCAATAATTACTATTTGTGTCGTGCACTTATTTATAACTAAGAAGTATGTAAATATAGTGTTTGTGTATGGGTATTAGAATGGGAACGCCAGATATGCAGCTCGAGAATACAGACGCAGATAACTAAATAGATCAAACCAAATAGAGCAACCTATCCACACTGTGTTTAGTGCATTATTTTGTAGACTATGTCCACCAAAATGAATGTACAAGACAAAGAAAATGTAGTAGGTGCTTATTAGAATGTTGGCGCTCGTTACTTCAGCAACACTAACAAAATGTTAGATTATGTTGTATGTATCTTGCGAATTTAAATGCGGAGGAATGGTATATTTATTATGAATATTATTTATGCCATCCCGCCCTTAGTATATCTTGGCTTTACTAGATCACATGATTATCATAAATATGTGTGTTCTCTGCATCTGAATTTCCCACTTACATGGTGTACAATACTATGTATAAATCACTATTTATCAGGAGTTACTCGAAAAAATTCCAAATGCAGCTTATAATGATCCAAATCCGATCTGTCAAGTTATAGAATCTTTATTTTATCTATTGTATACGTTTGTGACATTACTCATTATTCATTGTCTTTCTTCAGTACAAAGATAAACATTGTTAATAAAAACATAGAACAAATAATTTAAAAAATCGAACAAGTTTAAAAGCCTTCTAAAACTCGTCAAAACCGTTGGAATAGGTAGCCTTCTGTAATTTTTATTTGAATATACTATTATTTTAACATTACTTCTGATATGTTACTGAGTTGTTCTAATATCCAAAATAGAGAAAAACATATTTTGTATACTAATTTATAACCGTAATTCACCAATAATTTTATTATTGACATATCAATCGGCATTTTATATATGTCAGTTTACTTTTGATTAAATTATGGAAATTTATTTAAAAAATATTCTACACAATATCAAATCGGACCAATGTTTATTAAAGAAAATCAGTTTAGAATTAGCCAAGCTATGGAGCTGTGGAGCGCGTTATTTTGATAATTTTTAAAATGGGAGTTATGTGTTCCTGTTTTGCTCAGTCGCCGATTGGTAGAGGAATGCTCATTGTTGATGCCTGTTTTTCGAACGGCCACTCGATTACTGTGGTGCAGAGTGCCCCAAAAATTTTCAATCCAGCCCTCAAAGCAATAAAATTGGACGATACCTGATTTTATCAAGATGATGTCATACATTGAAAGTTTGATGAACTTTTTAAAACAATCTTTTTCTAGACGTCTCATCCCTCTCGGAGGGGGTCTCAACTGACCTGCATACACGTCTGATGTGATTTTTGTGGGAATTTCTGTAATCAAAAGAGCACAGCAATAGTTCCCGTATCGTTGTATCGTTGAAGCCCTGCAGGACAATATTCGGGCCAAAGTCGCCACCATACCCGACGAGATAGTTAAAAAAGTGTTTGAAAATATTTAAAAAAACACCTCCTAAAAACGTTTTTAACAAACAAACAAAAAGTACAAGAAAATTCAACAAATTACAGCCAATATATAAAAAATCACCCTTAATTTCTTTATGCGTTACGAACGCATAAGGAAGTTTTGGTACAATTTTGAGGTTTGAAGTTTGAAGAAGAACTTTTAAGCAAATAATCAAAACATGTGCAACTGAATATATTTTGTAATTTAAAATTCCCGGTTGACGAGCCTAACATCCAAAAATATGTTATGCGCTATCTATTACCAAATATTTTTAGCTTGTGGCAATTTTATTTACAAGTTGCTCGCTTTTGTCCTAGTAGGTTTGTAAATTCGGTTGGAAGAAGCTGTAAATATTTTATATGCTGTACATTATAAAATATTTGTAGCTAGTGGATATAGCCGACATATCATTTGTAGAATTCATTTTAGTTTTTAATAATAATATGCACTAGCGCAACCACCTTCGTTTGATTCTAAAATGGTACAGAAATTGTTCAATTATAATTGAGCGTGTATGATTATTATGTTGTTTAATTATAATTTGATAAATTGATTGTTCAAGTTTAATTGTGAAGTACGTGTATGAGCAGCATTGGTTGGTTAGTTAGGATTTTGGGCAAATCAACCTATTATGGCCTGCATTATTTACAAACCGCTTGTTGCATGTTGCCGCTTGTGTTCGTGCTCGGAACACGAACTAGAAGATCCTCTAGCATAGTCCTCTCAACTGCTTATCGAGGTGGGCATACACAATTAGAATATATTATTTTATTATATAACTTATCAATTAAAATTTAAATACCTAAATGTTTTGTTATAAGTAAAAGTTAGTTTAAATGATAGCGCAGTAAATAATTGATACTGTCTGCACTTACGCGAATCCAGGATAACAATGTTTGGTAACTTAATTAATTATTCATTTGCAGGTCAAATGAATAAAAACATTATTTGAGAAACATCTATTTTATTTCAACATGCTGAATAACATGAATATCAAGTTGGTGTATATTGTATTTGATGAATTTTATAAATTAAAAAAATGTATATTTTTATACATATATTTAAAGAATCAGAACACTCAACAAAGTATTTACAAACATAATATATTTAAACAATTAGAAACAGGATCCAGGAACTAACAAAACAATCGCCTAATTGGTACGTTATTGTCTTGAAACTTTCCGTTTAATCATGTTGCATTACCTAAAACAAACAATAAATTAGGTTTATTAGTGACACAATTTTAATAATAAATAAATACATTTTTTAAAAATTTTAAATGTCTGACTTAATCTATAGATGGCATTTAATATAACAAAATTTAATTATGCTTTATTTTTAATATTAAAATGATAATAGAATTTTCTTTGAGATGCTAGTATTTTACCGGTTTGAAAATAATATTCGATTCTTACCTATAAAATAGATAACAGGTACAGTAGTGTTTTGTGGTATTGTGGTATTACCACCATCCATGGAAATCATGATGATCGTGGTGGTCATGGTGGTGATCGTGATGATCATGAACATGAATATATTCTTTATGCACTACTGGAATATGCACCTTTTTGACATGATGATGATGGACAGTATGTACATGGTATGGAACAATTATTTTTACATGTTCACTAAAATATAAAATATTTTTATTATTTATTTGTTTAATTTATTACGGTAAAATGTAATTATAAATTTTAGTTTAACTCGGCCGGTTTATAAATAGATTTTTTGATCGTGGAGAAAGTATAAAAACACATGCATCGTAATAAAATGGACACATGCCCTAGTAAAAGCCGCATATGCAAATAAAACTAAATAAAATGAAAAAGAAAATGTGGAAAGGTAGGTTTAAATTATGTAATTTGAAATGTGCCCAACAGTAGTTTGCTTCTTATGTAATTATAAAATTAATTTGCTCCAGATAAATAAGAAAATACGAATATTATAAATAATAATTATGTGGACATGAAATCCAAAGATTATGGGTTCGAGGTGATTTTTTTGAAACATTTATTTCAAATGGAGTAATGGCGTAGTAATTATTTAATAATTATAATATTCTAATTACGAATATGAAAATAAATCTGCTTTTAATATTATTACAAAAGGGCAAACAAGTTTTTCATTGCTAGTTTTTTTAAATAAGAGTAACTGCATAATCAAAATTATAGTATTATTAAATTATTATAGTAGATTACTAGTTTTAAATTACTATTATTAGTAATAATATCTGTATTCTAAAATACGATATAATACAATTTCAATATGCGTGCATATTTGTAATTTAATTATTAATTAATGGATTTATTTCAAGAAATATTTCAATACCTTCGATATTTTTTGTAATTGAAAACTCGTGGCAAAAATACATACACATTTACTCTTT
>JARJEC010071025.1:0-11424 GCA_030264575.1 Tachinus sp. AB-2021 | reverse complement strand
CCCAAGACAGGTGGACACATAAATTGATGAAATGGAGACCACGGCAAACCAAAAGAAGTAGGGGAAGACCACAGATGCGATGGATAGACGACGTTAAGAAAGTAGTTGGAAACATGTGAATGAGAACAGCCCAAGATAGGGAAACATGGAAGGGACTAGAAGAGGCCTATATTCAGCACTGGATGACACAAGGCTAATGAAGAAAAAGAATTAATAAATGCAACATATAAAATGTATTCTAACGTGTTTTAGGCTTGATAATAAATATTTTAAATATAATATTTAAAGCTATGCTTAGGTAACCCAAACAGCACTAACTTATTTTTTTAAAATTAATTCTTATATGATTAGATTACCTTTCCTATATTTTGAATGTTAACTAGGTATATATTTACTTTTATCTACCAATTGATTCAAATATGCAAAATAAACTATTGATTTGAGTAACACGTAAGCAACCCAAACAACGCCTATTTAATTGTTACATTTTTTTAAATTAAATTTTGTATATTAAATTATTGTAAATGCATGCTAATGTTATTTAAGCTCAACAATAATAAAGTGATATTCATGAAATAATTTTCAAAGCAATTTGGGCTACCCAACAACATAGGCTACCCGAATTAGACCAATCTATTTAATTTGTACTTTTTACAATTTTGGATATTTCTCTATAATTTATATCAACGCAGTTACAATTAATAAAAATTATTTGTTGATTTTGCTTCAACAAGATGGAGCTCAATTCTCTACTTTTTATTTAATTATTTTGGGTTTTAGGATCGATTGAAAAGACAAATTTTCATAGCCTGGTGCAATATTTCGACTGTGTTAAAAATTTAAGTTATGATATGAAAATGTATATCTATAAAACACAAAGTAAAACTATAGCAGTTTCGGAGAGTATTTGCAAATAAATTATGCAGTGTAAAAACTCTCCAATAGTGTAAACACTCAGATATCAACTTGCAATAGTTTTAGTCATGTAAACCAGTAAAAATGGTCCATTTTCAATTTCAAAACTTACCAATTGCAAGTTGATGCTTCTAATCTAATAAATACAACGAAAAAGTATAACTAATAAAAATGAAATTATTTAATAATTAAAAATAAAGCATATTATACATAAATCAATTTAATTAATAAAAATCTTCTTCTATAGCTTTCGAACCGCCTTGTTGATTCTTAATCTGATCCTGATTGGAATACATATCGGCAACTTGTTGGGCAGAAGTGGCTTCTTCGACGGTTTTATCATCCCTAATTCTAATAAATCTCGGAAACCTTAAAGAAATCCCCTTTTCAGGATCAACAATTCCTAAAGCGGCACGATGTACCGGTGATAAAGATAAATCGGCACATTTTATTTCCCATACTTGAGCCGCATCGAACCAATGATCAGGTTCATGCGAAGTATCGTATCTGTAATATGTTTTGGGTGACGGAATAAT
Organism: Tachinus sp. AB-2021; assembly: GCA_030264575.1. Taxonomy (NCBI): domain Eukaryota; kingdom Metazoa; phylum Arthropoda; class Insecta; order Coleoptera; family Staphylinidae; genus Tachinus; species Tachinus sp. AB-2021. The sequence continues at coordinate 9,973 of JARJEC010071025.1, read as the reverse complement.
GTGTTGCTTAAGAAATTCCGTGTGCGTTTGTAAGTATTCATCCGTGAAACCAGTTCCAATCTAAAAATTATGGTTTGATTAATTTTTTAATGTAACATGTCACTTCAGTCAAAATGTAAACAGTTTTGCTTGAACAACGTTTGATTATTGGCTTACAGTGACAAGTCAACAAAAATTTATTTTAATTTACAGATATTGATACTCCCAATCATTATCTCTACGTTAAAACAAATGTTGCCAGAGCAAGGCACTGGCTCGATACTGTATGGAAAAAATTCGTGACATAGCATCGTTCGGGCAAAACCACTGGTTAATGAAATATTTACATACCTTGCAAATACTTTGATACTCTTCATTATCGGCATCATAACAAGCCAATAAAAATCCACCATAAGTACCGGTACGTTTTCCTTTACCGATATAGCCGCCGATAACAACAACATCTAAAGTATCTCCAACCCCTTCCAAATAATCCTTCTTCAATTTCAACCAATTATGCGATCGCTTTGCAATTTCGTATGTAGCATCCTTGTCTAATGTCTTAACCATCAATCCTTCACAATTACCCTTCACACTTTCCTCCAAAAATTCCTGCACTTCTTCCATCGTTTTCATATCCATCGAAGTCGCAAAACACCACTGACCTTCGGACTCTTTAAAATGTTCCTTTAACAAGTTGCGTCTATAAGAAAACGGTTTCCTGACCAGCGGTTCACCGTTCAAATACAACAAATCGAACATGAAAACGCAAACTTGCACTTTAATGTCGGACTCATTGGCATCCTTACGTTTACGAGTGCTAAGGATTTGGAACGGTAGAATTTGTTTCTTTTCTTGGTCCCATGCGACGGCTTCGCAATCGAGGATGCATGATTGCACTTTGTCGGATTTGCAATTTTCCAATCGGGATATAATGTCGGGGTATTTTGATGTGTTGTTTTCTTGGTTTCGACTGTAGATGCTGATTTCGCCTGTTTCACTGATGTGAATCTAAGGATAATTTAAATATAAATAAAAATAGATATTCCGACACAAAGATAAATAAACATAAAAACAGGTGAACTTAGAAGTTTTGAATTTAATTAACACCCAGAATGATAATAAGTAAAAAAGTTAGGTTATGTCACAATTTGTCCTCGCTGTTTACAAACAAACTTACTTTTATAACATATTTTATAGTCAGCGCAAAATAATTTCTTTTAACTTTTACTGGCCGCAACCAAGCTAATAGATTCAGCGCTTATATTTTGTTATGCCCAAATGTGTACATATAGAAACTGCGCCCCACGAAAAATTAAGTTTAATTAGTTAGGTTAAAATATTTAAAATTAACCTAACAAATTAAAGAAAGAAATCAATAAATTTAATTAAAAATGAATTACCTGAGCTCTTTCACCGTCGTATTTCCACTCGCACGTAAATTTAAGACCATCCAACCTCTGCAAAACTTCCTGAACACCTTTGGTAGGATGTGCCAACATCGGTTTTAACGGAATGCCCGGAGTCAACTTACAATGCTCGGGTAATTTCTCAATTCCTTCTTCTAACAAGACTTTAATTATTTTGTCGTAATTTGGACACTCGCTAAAAAATAAACATTTTAAAATTGTTGGACAAAACATTTTTATTTTAAATATTTTCCAAAAACTTTGTTCTATTCTAAATAAATGGAAATAACTTAATCATTTCTCAAAATTTTTAAAAGCAAATAAATTATTATTAAAAAATTAAATTAAACTTACCAATACGTAGTTTTCAAAATTAAAGTTAAATCGTCTTGTTTCGACTTAAACATTTCCGTTGATAAACCTTTAGATGCGTTTAATATTTTTGGTGGATAATCCTTTTGAGTTGGTGGTGTTAACGTGCACGCTAAGGCCAATGCTTGTAGAACAGATTGTTCGGCTAATCCAATGCGTAATTTACCGGCCAACGAGCGGATCAAAAATCTTGCTTCGGAATTCTTGCATGCCACAAACATCGACTGGATCTTCTCGACTTTTTTAGTTTGTGACTGAAAACAGTAATAATTAAAAAAATAAAATAAAATAAAGCAATAAATGTAATTCAATAATTAAAGCAAGCATTAAAATTTTTTTATTTTTGTTTTATGGATCGGTTGACATACAATCCAATATTATTATTTTCAAAGGTTTTTTTGGTAACTACACTACACTTCTCCAGAACGGGTTAATAATACAAAATGCTTACCGCATTTCCAGACATTTTTGCAATTTCTTTCAACTTCTCGAAAACACCCCTGACATTCAAAGGAGCCGGTTGAAATATCATCCTCTGATTGCTTTTAGACTTTTCAGCAACTATTCCCAAATCTCCGGCTTCTTGCGCATCAGCTTTAATCTGCGACATTGTTCTACCGGTGCTTTGAGCGATTGCTTTCATCAACGATGTTTCAGCTATGCCCAATTCGATACCTTCGTAAGCCGGAGCCAATTTATTCAAACATAAATATATGCTCGGCAGTAAATCTTCGGGAGTTAAAACAATGACCGAACGGAGAAAATTGCTCAAAGCTTCAATATTTTTCAAACGAGCAGAAACTTTTTCGATTTCTTCCAAAGTTCTCGCCAGTGCAGAGTAAGGTACTCTGAAAAAATGTTGTTATTATTGAACATGTGGTTTATAAATGTTGGAGTTTACTTTTCACCGCGTTTCCATGTCGCACATTCAATTGGGTGGTAATTTCCTAAAGTCGGATTGTATTCGGTTTTTATGTTGGTATCGGTTTTCTTCGTGTTTGTATCTAAAATTTAATTTATTACAATGAAATTTTTTTTGCTGTTAAGTTTTTATATAAATATTAAGAAGTGAAATGTATTACGCTTCATTTTGATTTGGATACAGAAATTGTATTGAATCTATAATTATTTCACGATAGAGTTATTATGTGAAATAAATATAGATAGTCAATTTCTGCATACAATGATAAAAAATCTCAATTCAACCCAAAAATTGACTTACACGGTTTTGACAACAAGGTACCGATATGAGCAACGTACATTTTCTCACACAATCTGATAACCCATATGTGCGGTTGATCATTATAAGTGTATAAAAATAAAAAGGTGAATGCCCAAGGAAAACACTATAAAATGTAAAGATACGTACTAAAAAAATCCATCATTGTCTTCTTTTCAGTATTTTCTTCTTTCTTAACAACTTTCTCAGGTGATTTCACTTCCTCTTTAATTTCCTTCTTAGTAAGAATTTCATTATCAGATTTGGACGCATCCTCATCTTCAGACTCTTTTTTTTTGATTTTCTTATTAGTAGAACTCTTTTTATCTTTTATTTTCTTCAACGGAGATTCATCAAATTTTTTATCATCGATTTTATTTTTAGAAGAATTTTTGTTTTCAGATGAAGCAGTTTGGTCGTCTGATTCTGATTTATTACCATCGACTTCCTTCCTTTTGACTTCTTCAAACGTGTTTTCATCTTCGCTCGAGTCAGATTGCAATATGATTTTCCTGCGTTTTTTTTTTTCTGTGGGTTTTTTTACAATTAATTCATCTTCGCTATCACTTCTCGTCGGAAAAACGCCGGCTTCTTTCAATTTTGAGTACTTTATTATGTTCAGTGGTGAGGCAGATAGTACGAATTTTTCTTTCTTTTGACGTTTTGCTGATCAAAAATGAATATTAATATGAAAAATAAAAATTGTGTAGTTGTATTACCGTTATTCCGTATCGGTGTAGTTTTCGACTTCCTGTTTATGAAAAAGTATATTTATTATGAGTATATTTTGAAATATCAATTTTTAATTATTAACACTTTTGCCGGAGAAGGAAAAAGTTTGCCCAGTGCGGGGACGTGCTCATTTTGCAATGTGTGGAAAGCGCATTTGTGCATTCGTATTATTTGTATACATTTCTACTTAATTTACAAAATTATAAAAACATTTGATTTATTTCTTACTAAGACATTTTACATATTATGATTACAAAATAAAGTTTAAAATTCTAACATTGACTAATCCCGTGCGTCCAACATACTGCTAGCCGCTATAAAGCTACATATAAGCAAAGGCCGCACATGAGTGCCAGGCTCGTCTCCGCACATAGTCTGAGCACCGTTGAGCACACATGTGTGCTTTCCGAAGTAAAAATGTTAATAACTACAATACATTCATTTATTTTTTATAGGTTATGATGTTATTTGGATTTAAATCAATTCGACGCTTGCAAAAAATAAAATTGTATCTCAATTTTTGAAAAAAATGAGTTAAGATTAATTTTCAATAGCAAATCATGCTCTCTTTTGATAAAATCGATTTCTTACTGATTTTTAAGAGCTACGATGTGTATATTTATAAGTGTCCCTCGTTTGCAGAACTCTTTTTAAAATAACCTATAAATTTTATTTAACTTATAAATAAATATAATAAGGCGCTTACTTTTTTTTATCGTTGCCATCGCTGGTGCTTGAACCCCGACCTCGTTTAGTCTTCTCTTCTGGAGTCTTAATTGCACTTAATGACGGTGTCGTTCTAAGTTTGCACAAAGGAAACACATTTTTTACATGAATTAAATTACTTCGCTTTACAAGTCTTTGCTTATAGAACAAAGATCGCAACACAAACATAATGTTTACGTAACTTTAATGGTTTACATACCCGTTGGTGCCTTCCTTTCCAGGGACTCTCGCAAAAAACGATCTAGAATTACAATTTTATTTTGCAAAATTATTGAAAAAACTAATTAAGTTGCTTGGCAGTGGTATGTATATTATTTGGTATAAAAAAACCCACAAATATAAGGATCTGGACAAATGAATATAGTTCAAACCAATACGGTACAAGCGTTTCTAACTCTTAGAATAGTGCTGCCGGACAATAATAGAACATAGTAACTTTAAATTTATAGTTTTCCAGTAGAGCACCGTAAATATTATTAAAGCTATTAACTAACCAAAGACGCTAAAATTCGTGTGTCAATAACTCAGTAACCATAGCTAAAATTAAGTTTTTTCAACTATATACATGGATAGAGCTCATGCGAGTTAGGATATGCAAGAAACACAATTTAGGCGTAACTCGAATTACTATGTTTTACTATTGTATGGTAGAGTGATTAATACCAAATTCCTAAGATTTCCAAGGCTCACTAGAGTCTTGACTATAGATAGAAAGTATACAACTTCTTTGTAAAAAATGTGCACAGCACCATTAAATTTGTAAAAATAGTTCACCCTAAATGAATTTTGAGCTGAATTAATTATCAATTGAATAAATATTATGAGATTAAAAAAATCTATTTATAACCTTACTTTTATTCAGTTACTATTATTGCACCCTTGAAAGATAAAATTGTTAATAATAGTTGAAGAATTACTTACGTAATGCTTCTTTGTGCCATTATATACAAATTTATAATTAAATAATTCTGATACAATCAGAAAATATAAGCTTCTTTTACTGTTTTTTTGGCGCCATTTATTTCAATGTTGATTGTTCATCTCTTCTTTTCTATAACTTGAATTTTCTCCTATAAGAAGAAAGCAAAATCCAATAGATGGCGCTATTGAAAGGTTCAAATGGGGAAAGAAACCCACCTGATCATAAATAACCTAGCACCTGATCATGCCAGCCAGCATATAGTCTAGGTTATCCATGCCAGCCAGTGACAAGTAATTCATCCATCCATATAGTCTAGGTTATCTATGAAGTAATATGTCAGTTCGAATAGGAGAAAATCAGTAAAGTGGCTGACATCTAGTGTTCAATTTTTAACTATTAAATTTGGGAAACCAAAACCCACGTGATCAATGTTATTGAGAACTGTTACTGTCATGGCGATTTTTAAAATAACCTGATTTCCTCCTATAGAACATAGCGATGCTATTAATTTAGTTCCAACCTTAATGTATTTAATAATAACTAATTATTTCAACTGCTTCAGTTTGAAAGAATAAATTATTTTGAATAAATAAGGACCAATTGTCCACCGAGTACTTAGTTTTAGTATTTAAGTTACATTTGCTTTTTTAAATTTAATTATCTACGTAATTTACAAATTGTGTTCAAGATAAAACTTAAGTATAGCGTCTTTTACGTTTTCTATGCATTCTTCATAATATTACTCAAAGAAAATATATTAATAAATGTTTTTATGCAAAATTCATAGCGATTTCTTTTAGAATTTAACAAAATATAAACAATATGCCATTTTTACACTTGATTGTAAAAATTGCGCTCAAAAAGTAAAATTTTTGGAGTAACAAACCTTAATTCAACACATAACATACATACACAAACACGGCTGAAGGAGTTCGAGGTCAATGGCCTCGAATTTATTCAGCCGTGTTTGTGTAGGTATGTGTGTGTTGAGTGAAAGCTTGTTACTCTAGAAATTTAACTCTTTAAAGTTTTTAAAACTGAATAGTAACTCTCATTATTTAGATTACTATTTTGATCAAAAACCAAAAAATATCAATTATTGAAGCTTCCGTATGATTTTGTACTGGTCACTTTTTGTCTGATGTCGACAATCAATTATCAACATTTAAAATGAACTGTTTTTTGATATTTAAAAGTCATTCAAAATGTCACAAAACATTGCGAACCGTTTGAAATAACAATAGTTATTTGTTTATCAAGGCCAAAAAATACTACTTTGCTAGAGGAGTCTGAAAGGAGTTCATTTATATGTTATGTGGCCTACTTCAAGTTTACAAAATTTTTTGATTTCATAAACACAATTTAAATTATATAACCTTGATTTTGACGTAAAATATTGACAGTGACAGATGACAGAACGTGTTTTGCAGCACAGAACTGTCACTTTCACTTAGAGTAATTGAAAGCTCCCACATTTTGGTGGCAAGTGCGGCCAGAAATATAGATTTTCAAATTAATGAGTGTTGCTGTAAACAATGTATAATAAAATGCCTAGAGCCGCGCAGCGCATCGCCGCCGATCTACCAGATGTGCAATGCGCTTAAGGCGCCTAAAAAGTTGTATAAACTTATAAATACAACAAGTGTTAAGAAAATTTTGCAATTCTCGTCACAAACTATTAAAAAATGGCATGATACATGATAGATGAAGAGCTAGTGGAAGTGAAAATTGCTCAAAAGCGCTGCAAAAACACGACAGATAAAGCAAGAATAAAATAAAAATCTGCTCAAAAATTCTTTGTACCTCAGGCTAAAAATTGCGGGTCACCTATGTCATAGAAGGTAATATGTAAATTGTTTAGGTCGATTAGGTCACACCAAATGTGGTGTCCGACTCGTATGAGCTTTGTTTTGGAAACGCGCCTCTGTCTTGTGCGCGATGACCCGTATCTGCTATTAGGAAATAATGAAGGACGCTGTAGTTAGCTTTAATATATCATATAAACACAGGGGCGTACTGGCCATGCGGAGAATTTTTGCTGCCAATAATATTTTCCACACATAAATTTTAAAACCAGTTTTGCATAAATACATATACACGGCTGAAGAACCTTGAGGTCAATGTTTAGTTAGGTTAAACCTACCAAATATAACAAATAGTACTATAACAAAATGTTTATGGAATATCAATAGATATTGGAAAATATCGAGATTTTACATAAAAAACAAAAAGCTTCATTTTTTGAAAATCGTATTAATTTTCTAAAATTATAACAAAAATGAGTGATTTAAAATGCAAGAACTAATAAGTAATTTTTTTTTCCAATACTATTTATAGATATTAGTTTTGAAATGTTGTTTAATTATTCAATTTTTTATCATAATGAACTGGCTGGTACTTAAACCTTTTAAAGGGTTGTCAATGAAGTACGAAAAGTTGTTTAATTATTCAAATTTCTTTAAGTGTTCCGGCTGCATTTGAGATTTTTTAAAGAGTTTATTTTATTGAACAAATTAAGAATCATTTATATCAAATTTAAATACAAAATTAATGCATATTTTCAAATTTTATGTATGATTCTAGGTCATCGATAAAACAATTGTAATACATTTATTTAAGATAGTTCTAATAGTCTCTATCTAAACAATTACCTCCCGCAATGACCGGAAGCATACGTTGATTATTTCGGAAAGATAAATAAACACAAATGCTATAAATGCAGAGAAACGCAGTTTATTTTGTAAAATCTAAAAAGTTAATAAAAAATACGATGGAAGCTAGAAACAGTATTTGGCTTGTGGTTGTCGTAATAATAATTGCGCAGGGTAAGTTTATTTTAATTATGAAATCAATATTATTTCAATTCAAGTTTTTTGGTTTTTAAAATTTAACCAGTGTACCTTATATATCATTGATATAGTTTAGTTTAATTTTATATTAAAATGGAATGATTAATAACGCAGCTTAATTTTTTAAAGCAAATGGCGAAGAAGAAAGAATAGTTGGTGGAGCTGCTGCCGAAGACGGCGCTTATCCATACCAAGTATCTCTACGCATGGGAAATAATCATTTTTGCGGAGGATCAATTCTAAACCAGCATTGGGTACTAACTGCAGCACATTGCGTATATAGGTACTTTAGTAGTAGAAAAAGAAACATCAAAATACACTTTTTTAGAGAAAGATGAGCATTTCTGTGCTCATGATATTGTTTATCACTGTCATTATTATTTCTACCGCACATACTTTGCGTGGCTTGCCATTTTGTCACTATCAAGATGAACATAGCAACAAAATTTTACATACAAAATTCTATTTGGTTTTAGATTAACTTTGAGTGATTTTACTGAAATTTAAAAATCCATAATCCAGATGGCAAAACAACGTCTTAATGTCAGTCAGAGAGTTTGGTATTTATTACATCAAAATGTTTAATGGTATTGCTACGTTTAAACGATCAAATTGTTGCTAGTCTCTATCTGAGAGTACTTGGCAATTCATTTGCATAGTACAAATATTCTCCGAGATTACTGTCAAACAAGTTGAAAAACTTGCGAGATTAGTTACGGCAATAATTTGCTTGTTTAGCAAGTCTACTATGTAAACTAGTACTATCCGTAAAGTACTTGCAGCAAATAACTTGCTTATACGTAAACGCTCTTGCAAGTTCTCTCAGAAATTCTATTGCAATTTACTTGCTCGTTTACACAAGCAAGTGAATTGCTTACGCCTAGCGTATGAACAACTTAAACATTAAAAATGCAATTTACTGAGTGAAGCCTTTATCGTTATTACGTTGTTAATTCTTCCCGATTGTGTCATTTGTTTTCTATTTATGTTTAATACCGTTTAAACTATCTTTTTTAGAACTTAGTGTTTGTTGTGCTAAAGATGAGATGTAGTAAAATTACTTTCCATTACAGAGAAAATCCTGATAGAATAAACGTAGTGGTTGGAAGCAATTCATTAAAAGATGGAGGAGACGTTTATGAAGTTGAAGAACTTATATCGCATCCACTTTATAGTAGTCTTACTGTTAACAATGATATAGCCCTGATCAAATTAAAAGCTACGTTCAAGTACACAACTAAGATTCAACCAATTAAATTGCCAAGTAAGAACATTGATGATGAACAACAATTAGTCCTTACTGGATGGGGAAGAACATCGGTAAATATAATCTTACTATTATAGTATATTATTAGTTTACGTATTTATGCTGGGTTACACCAACAAACAGTCGGTCGGAACGACCGTTTTTGAATTACCCAATGTCTTTGATTGCAGTAACGATTAGTAGGTTCAAACTGTCCATTATATAGAACAAAGAGAATTTTCTTTGATAGGTGAAATTGCCGATTTGTGAAAAGTAACAAAAAAAAGTAACGTGGCGCAGGGGTCTAGGCATCCGACCGCTACACCAACGATCGTGTGTTCGAACCTCACACCAGTTGTTGAAAATAAAAACATTTTCAAATATCTATACGCTCTCCCAACACCCCAACCCGCCTTGCCAGCGTGGGGTTTCACGGCTAAAAATCCCTCTCTGGTCGGAGTAGAGTAACAATCTCTCCAGTGGTTCGGAACCCACTCAAAACTGTAGGTCCACCTGTAA
>JARJEC010070883.1:0-14572 GCA_030264575.1 Tachinus sp. AB-2021 | reverse complement strand
GACCACAGTGTCGGGTAATCAGTCCTGTGAGCCTTCGCAGTTTGGTTCGACTCATTTACGATACTTCCTTTTGAGTATTTTGAGTAGTTCTGTTAGGAATAATCTTGTGTGATTCATCCACTGGCAGTTTTTCCACAAGTTATTGTATGCTTTGCAAATTTTCGTTGGATTATTTTGTTGCCGGTTTTGTGTGGAATATCGAATGTGGGTTCTGATCCAATAAATGTCCCAGTTGTTCCCTTTTAGCTGGTCGGCCTTAAAGTTCCCTTCTATGCCTTGGTCATTCGGTCTCCAGACCAGGCGTACTTTGTTGTTTGTGATCAGTGCTTCCAAGATATCTATGGAATCCAAGTCCAGTTTGGATTTTATTAATGGCAATGCTGCTTGGCTGTCGGACATGATGGTAATCGGCCTGTTGAATTGAACTCCCCACTCCATCATGTGCCTGGCACACCACTCAATGGCGGCCACTTCCTCTTGGAAAACTGAGGCATATTTACCCAGGGATAGCGTAAATCGGTTCTCCCGGTATTGACTACGATGCCCTTAATAAATTTTAATGCAGAAAATAATTTCGAAGTTCATTTAAAAGCCTCAAATTGAAAACTGATTTTGGGCAAAACTCGGTTCAGATGATTCTTGTTGGAATCGAAATGTTTGCTGTGGTCCACAATTGGATCTACAAAACTTGCTCATGGGGTGGTCTCACCATAAAAATCCGGCCAATTGCTCAATTTAACCAGGGCTGGGTAAACGAAATGACTGTTGGACATAACTTGAGCAAACATTATGCAATGGCGGATAGGATGACGCATAACACGAAAGACCTCTTTCGTAATGTCAGAGACAAAATCAAAGCTGGTTTTGTTTATGAGCATACTCTCGTGTATCTATAGTTGCGCGAAAACACTTTCCATGGGCAACGCAAATTGTTTATACAATTGCTGGTCAAAACATTAGGTCATGACGAATCGATTGGCATAAACAATAGGTCGATCCAAAAACTCCTTGAGGAATTATTCAAGTCGTAATCTGTAAAATCTAGATCCAACCTTGTATCGTCGGAAAGTCAAAAATCTTGGCCAATCGAACCATCAACTTTTCACATCTTTTTAAAGCCAGAAGTCCGAAAACAAAATCAAAGTGAGTGATTATGTGATCATCTGGTTCACTATTGGATCTGACAAAAAATGTTTTTGACAAATTTAATTTAGCACTTCCTCGGGAAATAGTCAGTAATTATATCCCAATTTCTTTGATTGTAAACACAAGTAAAAATGGTCTAAGATGCAAGTGACCATTTACCAAAAATAATTATTTTTGGATGAATTGAGACAACAAAAAAATCAAAATTGTAAAAGTATCTATGACATCTCAAACGTAATACAGATAATACTTTCAATTGACTTGGGGCTTCCAATGTAGCAATACCTTTATCTATTTAATTCGAGCTTGATTGCCAAACGCAATCATTCGTTTTGGTTGTGTTTTGATTGTCAAAGTTCTCTCAATGATTAGCGTTTCGTGAACTTTTGATCAAATTACAATCAAAATAAATTCATGCAGTTTTTAGACAAATATATTTTTCAAGCACATTTTCGATATTAAAAAATATCGAAAATGTGCACTTAATACATTACTATTCAGTATTAATTGAACGCAGCTTGCTTGCACTTACTACATTTATTTCCAAAACTTTTAATTTCAATAATAATATTGCACAATTCATCAGGTAGTTCAATATTGTAACAAGTAATTAAATTGGTTATGTGTAATTATATTAAAGCGGATCAAAGGATAAGTCCGCGGCAAATTCTACAAAGCACTCTTGTCCCAAACATAGTTCCTACTACGGTTGGGCAAAAGTGCATTCATCAAGACCATATAATGCAATCGCGGATTAATACTTTAATCAATATAGTAATTAGAATTACAAATTGATTTTGTAATTGTAATATAGTAATTACCAACTACGAGATGAAATTGTATTTAATCGTGCCATTCAAATACATTTCGACTGACCATTGTGTCCACTAATTAATGCACACAAAGTTTTCAATATAAAAAATCCAAATGAATTTTACTTTTCAATAAATAAATAGAAAATTTTACAATTTATAATAAACAAGCGTTTATACTGCAGCTTTGTTTGTGCGAAATGAATAATAAAATTCGAACAATAAAATCAATTTTTTGTATAAACTAATTCGATTAAAATGTGTTTGTTTGCTTTCGTGCTTAGCATCATCGAAGCAAGGCAACAACTTCGGTTGTATTGTAATTGTGAAGCTAATAGAACAAATACAATTGAGCTTTGTTTTATATTTACCTTATGTTGAATGAATCATTATCTGTAACAAACAGGAAATCATTAGTATAATACTACATAAAAATGCTTTTTAGCAATAGTATAAGTATGAAGTTAGTTATAGTTTGCATTAATTAAAGCTAATAAAAAATGATAGTTCACTATCACTTAAGATACTGTTTGTCATTGTCACTAATATTTCTAGCGCGCAAACTCCACGTCTTGCTATCGCGTCGTTAATCGTTACCAAGGTGAAGATAGCGCTATTAGATGTTTAACATTAACTACTAAGTACTTAATGTGATATTATTTTATGTACTTTTTGCATCGATTTGATTTATTATCTTATCGAACCCTATATTTCCAAATCCAGCATTTGCAAAAAATACGCTTCGGATGTAATCCAATTGTCGCAATATTGGTGTCAAATTATTCTGAATTAGTGTGCTTAATGCAAACATTAGAAGGTAAATTACTTCTTTGCGTTGTTTATTTACACATGTAAGGTACATCGTTATAATACTAAATCAGGCTTAATTACATGCTCGTTATGTTACTTTACCCCTATGCAAAAGTGTTATTACCAAGTTACACGAAAGACGAAGGTTATATAAAAATCCAATGTATCATGAGCTAACCGAAATGAAATTCTTAATTGAAATTTTATTGTGGAACTCATTTCATTGAATTCTATTAAACTGGTTTCTGACTCGCTACAAATTATTGCGCAATTTGATACCATCATCCCGATATTATGACGACATAATATAAAACGGATTGAAATCGGATTATTTAGTTCTGCTCTTTTTTAAATTGAAACAGTTTTCTCTGTGAATTTTTACTATTATTATGTGCCCATATCCCATTTGTAAAACTTTTCAATTCGCCAGTTTAAAAGTGAGGGCATAACGGGTTTCGCAGCTCTTGCAATAAGCTGTTATCATCGTTGGGGGGTGGCTTTTGCCTAGGGACATTTACACCCCCTTATATGTGACAGAAATAGAAACTTGCTGCGCTTTTATGTGCGGAAACTCGAACGCCATATGCAGCGAATGTTTTTCGATAAGGAAAGCCGTATAATGCTACAAGTTCTTTTTGGTCGGATAATCAAAATTTCGGTGATTGCTTTTTAATTTTTATTAATTGAATTGCAATATGGTCGATCGATCCTTTAAAAAGGTTTTGTATTGTGTGAACCGTTTGAGGGGAAAATATGCGTAATTTAATTTTTCTGGGTTCAATGAAATTTTTAATCAAGCGGCTTTTCACCACAAAGATATTTTTCAATAAACAGTAATGCAATTTACATGTTATTTAAAACCGAATTTTCATCTTTTAAAGTGTCCAACAACCATAAATTTAAATAAAAATATGCAACTATTAAAATATTATTTTTTACAAAACAATGTTCAGTAATAAAATATTACTATTTAAAGTATAAAAGCTTAATGGTTTAACATTAGGTTTTTCTAAAGATTTCTAATTTAAATTAAAAAAATTGTTTTGTGTTTGAAAACTTAAAATTTTTTTAGAAACGATTTTTAAAAACAGGTCAAACATTTTAAAATTTTGAAATAAATTACATTTCCATTAAAAAAGATATTTTAACAATTTTTCAAAAATAATTTTAGTTTTTTGCAATATTTTATTTTTAAGACAATTACCGAAGTATTTAACAAAAAGGTTTGCCAAAAAATTTGCATATTTTGGCATTTTTTTGAGATATTTTCGTAAACATTTCTTTGATTGTTTTAAATAAATAGTGGATTTAACAAAATAAATTTCTACATTTTTAAAAGTAATTGGTATATAAATGTAAAGAAATTACAGTTTTCGGAAATACTTTTAGTTTATTTTCAAGTTTTCTATTTATTTTGAAAATATGTCATTGACAATTTTTTCAACTATTAAAATATTTTATGGTATTTTGAAAGATTTATTTAGATTTTTTTTAGAAAAACGTTTTATATAAAACATAAAATTTAAAAAGTTGGTTTTTGCATAAGTTTTTAAATAATTTTTCATAAGGTTTCTTTATATTTCAAAAAAATTCCGTTTTTTTTATATTTTTTAATAAAATCTTTAAATTTTTTTAATATTTCTTCATTTTTTTCCAAAATATTAAATAATCTTATTTTTTGTGGGAATGAATATTTTATTTCTATTTTCCTTTTTTGAAAAAGAAAATACAAAATAATTTTGAGGGTCTTAGTATTTTTGTTAAATAAAAAAATGATAAGCTTGCATTATTAAATTTTGGCCAAATGCTGGAAGATCAACTGTAAAAAGGGTGTTGCAATAGTGTATAAAATGCTGTCGTGCTAAACCATTATGAGTCCATTAGGAATAATTTTTGCCAGCCTTTCAAACCTTAATGGACTGGAATACCAAATCTAGGTCAGTATTCATATATTCCTCTACAAAAGCCGTGCATCTTGAAATGGAGACTAGCCTAACATTTTTTTAATTGTTTAAAGCTATTTACTTTAAGAAGGGGATAACTTCATACCGTATATACCGATAATAGAACGAATTTTGTTCTAATGAATAGTAAAATGCAGTGACACAACCTAAATGCCAAAAGGGAATACAATGGAAATTCATTTTAAACAAATTCCTCAAACCTCGTATTGGAAGCAATCGTCAACATTTAAAACGTTTTTTTGCAAATTTAAATAATTCTAAACACTGTTCATCATTTTGTAATGTACTTAAAAAGTATCACGATTTATTTAGTCACACCGTGACTACAGTTTCGACTGAACCTCAATCTTCATTAGACGTTACAGAAAAAAATGCATCTCAATCCTTTCCAGAAGACCTCTTTGTAAAATATTCTATCCAAATTCTTAAATTTCCGAAACGCACTAATCTGGCAAACGCTTAATGAAACCTATATTATAAACAGATGGAAAATCTGTTGATAAGTGTATAAAATATACATTTCAGTTTTAAGACGGTTATTCACGACAATTTATCGCACACTGTTGATTAATAAATCAGTGTACGTTCAATCAAGAAAAGACTGATGCTTTTTTCATCACAAGAGTGCATGTTATCACAAGTATTACAACATTTTTGAGATTGCATCTTGTTCCCGAAGGCTCAGAAGAGAGTTAATCAAAATAAAAGTAGAATACTTGCAAGATTAGCACAGATCTATTCATCACTTATATTATTATAGATAATTTTAAAAAATCTGATAAATTCCGGAGTAAACATTTTGTTGAATCTTAAAAATTAAACAAAAATGTTTTAAAAAATATCTAATTCCACGTTGCAGCAACTATTAAATGCAGACCATTGTTTGACTTTTCACAAGATTAATCTAAAATATATTATAAAACCAACCGTAAATACGGTTCATATTGAGACCTCAATTTCTAAAAAAAATGTCTTAGATAGTTTTTCAAATGGAAGATTAATTTCAAAATGTTTAAAGTCTTTAAAACGTCATCGTAATAATGGATTAGTAAGTATGCACTGAGTTAAAACTAGAATGTCATTGCTGCAGTATCGTGTTACGTAAGTTTGCAAAGTAACTTTCAAACAGGTTGGCAATTGCTACACCGCAAATTGTTAAATTCAAAAGCAAGCTGCAAAGAACTTAATTATTTTTAATTCAGCATTTGCATATTGTTTGAATCATATTCCTAAGATAAATTAAATTAAAATATCGATTAAAATGAAAAAGCATTAATATATGCAAATGATCAAATGCGGTTTTCATTAGCATCTGAATATATACGCGGGTGTTTCGCAGAAAGCCATACATAACACAATTACGACTCGTGCTGCGCCCCTGAACATATTACATGATGAAATATGTGGCAGTTATCTTATGATAATATATCACATTATCAAAACTAGTTGTCCTGCCCGACATCTGTCTGCGTCCTTCAAATTTACTATCCGTCGAAATGAAATAGCGTCCACCTATTGCTCGCCGTTGGGACGGATGAGCGTTATAGTGCAGCACTATTTTTCAACCCGTTTCAGGTGTAATTTACGACCAGCACACTCGTTTCCGTGTCGTTCTATCGATTGCCATATTTTCAATACTGTTGCGGATGATTGAATGGTCACGTAAAAATGCCGGCACGTATTACATTCATGTGTATATCTGGGTGGAACGAAGTTTTGCACGTATAAGGCGTTACCAAATAATATTGCACGATACATAAGTTGACCATTGTAGCCGGGAAAAGTTATAAAGTAATTTCTGAATAGTATTTATTCATAGAAAGGAAATTTACTATGCTTATCAGCTTTCACAATAAAATCCAATCACTTCTATATATAATAAGCATCGAGTAAATAAAGAAATTGCATAGACAAACAATGAAAAAGGTAAATGTCAAAATAACATTATTTTACAAAAACATAAAAGCATCTAATTTACATGCAGCATATATCAAGAAAATTTAAGTTAAAGTTATTTATCAGTAGTTTTGTTCATTGAAAATGATTTTGATGTGGCCTCAAAATAAAATTAAATTATTGTGAGTGAAATGCTTTCTACAATCCGCATCCCACTATTCATAACCCATAACCCTCTACTAGCACCCAAAATTCATAACCTACAACATACAAACCACAATAAACAACCTAGAACAAACAATCCACAAACTACAACTCACAACCATAACTAAAAGCGCACAACTTACGATCTTTTTTTCAATCACTCATATTATAAAATATTAAATGTAATCCGCGGCCCACTATAAACGACCCGCAAGCCACTATTAACGTCCAGCGTCCTACAATTCACAACCTATAATTCACATAAAACAATCCGCATCCCACAATTTACAACCCATAAACTCCTACCCACAACTTGCAACTCGCCACTAGCCACAACCCAATTTTTCACAACCAACAAGCCACAACAAACAATTCACAACAAATATTTCACGAAACACAACAAGTAACCCTCGACAAACATAAACAGCTCATGACCAACAGCCCACAGCTCGCAACCTTTTTTTCAGTCACTCATATTATGAATTATTAAATGTAACACGCGACACACCATAAACGATGCGCAAGATACTACTAACGTCCCACAACGCACAACTCACAACTCATAATTCACATACCACAATCCGCATCCCGCAATTCACAACCCATACACCCCCATATACCCACAACTTGCAACTCGCTAGCTTCCACCCACAAGACGCAATTCACATCAAATATTCCACAAAACACAACAAGCAACCCAAAACAAACATACACTACTCACAACCTATAAGTCACATACCACAATCCGCATCCTACGATTCACAAACCATACACCCCCATCCACAACTTGCAACTCGCCACCTACCAACCACAACCAACAATCCACAACAAACAAGTCACAATAAATATTCCACAATACACAACAAACATGCCACAACAAACATATACAACTAATAAAAAACAGCCCACAGCTCGCAACCTTTGTTTTCAGTTAATCTATTATGTATTATTAATTATAACCCGCTACCCAACATAAACGACCCGAAAGATATTACTAACGTGCCGCGACGCACAACTGACAACCCATAATTCACATACTACAATCTGCATTCCACGATTCACAACCATACACCCTACCCACAACTTGCCACTCGCAACCCACAACCCACAACCAACGAGCTACAACAAACAATTCACAACAAACATTCCACAAAACACAACACACAACAAACATACGGAACTCATAACCAACAGCCCACAGATCACAACCTTTTTTCTCAGTCACTCATATTATGAATTATTAAATGTAACCCGCGATCCACTACAAACAACCCGCAACCGACTGTTAACGTCTCGCGACACATGACTCATAATTCACATTCCACAATCCGCATCCAACAATTCACAAACCACAACTCGCAACGTACAAGCGACCACCCACAATTCACAACCCTACAATACACAATACACAACCCACTAACAACCCACAAATCACAACCCATGACCAACAGTCCACAACCCACAGTCCACACCCTACTTCATTTTTTTCAATCACCCATATTATGAATGATTAAATGTAATTCCGCGATCCACCACGAACGACCCGCAACAAACAATCCACAATAAACAATCAGACAATCCACAACTTACAACCCGCAACTCACAATTTTTCTTTCAATTTCTCTATTAATTAAAAATAAAAAATTTATTAAATTGTAATTGAAACTTCCAAATAGTTAAAGATTTTTTATATAGAAATCATTAAAATTTCTTCAAAATATTCTAAACAAAAATTACGTTCGTTTTTAAATCTTTACGCATAATAAAAACATTATTTCTATTTTTTTAACTTTTTGTTTTGAGAAAATAATATTTTTTACATTTTTTTTGTTAAATATATCGCAAAAGAGTTTGTAAAATGTTAGGTTTTTAGTTATTATATTTGGTTACATTTTTGGAAAATCAAATCAAATATATAGATTACAGCCTATTAGTATGTATTTTTGTTTTCAGTTTTTTTAATTCCTCCAAATTCTTTTTTTAATAATTATTGTATGTTCTCGGAATACATATATACTACATAATACACATAATACACAATACAATACACAATAGTAAAGAATATTCTAAAATCTTTTACAAAATATTCCAATTTTCTAATTTTCTAATACAGTGAAATCTCCGTTAGCGGACACTGACGCTGCAACTGATTTTGTCCGTTGTTGGAGGTGTCCGCTTAAAGAAAATTAAATAAATACGTAAATGTGTGCCGGTGCATTCTAAATTGTCCGGTTATAGGAGTTGTCGGCTTATTGGAGGTGTCGGTAACTAGAGATTTTACTGTGCTCCAAAACTTTGGTAAAATATTTCTGAAAAAATTTAAATAGTAATAAATTTATTTATTTAATTTACTTTAGACATAATAAAAATATTATTTCTATTAATAATTAATAATAATTTAAATGTGTTTAACCCTTTCGAGGTCGTAGATGAGGTTATTAATTTTGGACTAAAAACTGTTTTTTAACCATATATACCACATAGGGGGCAATAATATAAATAAAATGTGGTGTAACTATTATATTACAAGGCCGTAAAGAGTTAATATATTGCAAAAAAAAATTTAAGATATTATGTTGTTAGTTATTTGGTTATATTTTTGGAAAATCAAATCAAATATAAAGATTATTATAACCTATATGTATTTTTGTTTGCAGTCTTTTTTAATTCCTTCAAATTCTTTTCTTTTAAATTTCTTCAAATAATTATTGGGTGTAGGAATACCAAAAATGTCCAGAAGATTCTAAATTTTTTCACAAAATTTTTCAAATTGCTAATTCTAATATAAATACTCCACTGTTCCCAAAAAACTTTGGTGAAATATTTCTTTGCAACATTTTCTAAAATGTTTCTAAATTTCTTCAAACATTTTTCCAAAAAGCTAATTTGTCCATACAAAAATAAATCAAAAATATGCCTAAACCTTTTTCGGAATGGTTTTGAATTTTTCGGGGTTTTTCATTTACCTAATTTTTGATTCTGTGTAATATTTGAAAATCTATAAAACTTGTATAAAAATAAACAAAACATTTTTCATTTTGTTTTCAACTTTTTTGTCAAATAATGACCAATGACCTTAAAATATAAGCTATCTAGTTGTTTTTTTTTTCGTTTATTTTGTAAGATAATAGACTACCATAGTCAGTGTGGGTGGTTATAATTCTCTTCTTGTAAGAAAAATATAAAGGTACCAGAAATCTGTATTACACCTTTATATGAACATTTTCTAACTTTTATTGTGATTTAATGGATGTAGCTTTACTATGTGATGTATGATTATGATCAGGTAATTGGTCGAAACTAGTCCGATTTAATAAATAAAAAGTGTTGTTTCATTTATTTTATTGTGATATTTGTGTGATTAAGTAATCTCTTTGGCGTGTTTCAAACATGTTGACGCACTTTTAAAATATTTTTTACTATATCTGGACATTTTGCAAAGATTTTGTTATGTTTCTCAACAATATTAAAAATTTCTATAACTTTTTTTTGGAATTTAGTATTTTTACAAACTTTTAATATATCATGTTCAAGTTTTTACACATCTTGTGGTAATATTTAAGGACTAGAATAATAATTTAGTAAGCCTAATACAATTTACAGGCAAATAGTATAACGGAAAATGGAAAGTGCAAAAAACTAGAACGTTAAAAAACCTAACAAAACACTGTAAAAGCAAACAATTTATTGTCTTTTTATTTAGTAACAAAAATTGAATGCTTTTCCATTTGTTCAATTTAAAAGAATAAATAAAATTATTGCGTTAAAGTGTTTTATTCTATTTTTTGCCTTATAGTTTTTGGCACTTACAACTATTTCCATTTACATGCCTTAATTCAATATTATTATATTGTTTTATTATACAATAATTAAAATACAAATAATATTTTTTTGCCATTCATAATTTAATTGGGATAATAAAAACTATTCCATTACAAAGTATAAATTAATTAAAATTCCACGGTGAAGTTGTTATTAATCAGGAAAATCGAGTTAATAAACAATAAAAAATGTGTCGGGCGTAACACACATACTCATCTGCGAGCTGTAATGAAATTATAAAAGCGGCCAGCGCGCAGAATAAACAATTACAGTTTTCTGTCTGTGTCTGGGCGCTCATTTAATTAATAAATTATTCCGCGGGAATAATGAACGTTTCGCATTACCAGTACGAATAACAAAATAGGGTATGCTTGCCGCTAAAACCTTTCCCCAATTACTCTTCGGATGTTATCATCACATGTTTTCTGATTAATATCAAACAAAATATTTGCAAATAAATATTTAGCTAAATATTCCAGCTTCATTTTGAAAGCTAGAATATTATCTAATCATATTTGCATAATAGTTTGCTATTAATATTATTATCAGATACTAATAATATACTTTATTAACCCAACTATAACGATAAATAAGCTCTAGTCGATTAGAAACTAAAAAGAAGAAAAAAGTTTTATTAAAACTGATAAAACTGATAAAATATTCATGTAATTATTTCATTAAATTTTTTGTTAGAAATTAATTATATAAAATAATTTCGAAACTATTCAAAATTAAATTATTCAAAGCAAAATTCATCTTAGAATAAAGACAAATGAAACAAAATTACTGAGAGTTACGATCTCGTCTCTATACGATCTGAAATGCTCGAGATTCCATAAAGTTGAATTTCTCGGAAATGATTGCAAACAACGTAATCAAATTTTCAATTTAATTAACGGTAGTGCTCGAATTGTTGGCACACCTTTATGATTAATGATTAGTAAATACACGCTTGTTATAATGCAAGTTTATGTTCGATATGATCACCAGAAAGGGTGTATAATTTATGTTAAATATGGCAAAAATATTCAAATATATTTTCCGTTTAATGAATAATAAAAATATATGTGCTTTTCTTTTTCCCGTTTTTTACTTTCTATTCTGCACCGTACACATTTCCCGCAATACAAGTCGTCCTGCTGTAACGTTTCCTGCAGGAGTCGTGTGTGAAACATTGTTGCCGTGTGTCGCCAGTTTCCGGCGATGGGAAATGGCTCATATCAAATGCGGTCCGACGTTCAAATACACATGAATTTATGTTCACTTCCTTGTGCTTTATTTACAAAACTTTTCATGTACCGCATTTTTGTCTTGTAAACTATAAATAAATTAATAGTATATATTTTATCTCTCTTTTAAAATACATTTATGCTTTGAAATGTGAATGCACTTTGAAGCAAAATATATATATATATATATATAATGCGATGATTGTTCCTTGCACAGTATTTGTTTTGTATTATTCTTATTATTATTAAACAATCTTTTAATTTAAATAATTGATTAAAAAAATATGCAAAAATATTATTTTTAATAAATGTTATTTGCACTTCAACAAATTAAGCTTCAAAATGCAAATAATATAGATTTATACATGTTCATCAAACGGTGCTAATAGCCTCAGTACTTATGTTTGCTTATCCAAATGTTGAAAATATATTTTGGAACATTATGCAATTATCTTGAACAAACATGGCATTAGTTGTAACCACCACACATAATTTATACATTATTATTTGCTTAAAACCCTCACCAAATTTATTCTTAAATCAACACGAAAAGTAAACGCAATTATAATATTTCTGAATAACACTGACATGAATACGCTTAATTAATTGAAAGAGTTGAATAAACCTCAATTAATCTTTCATAGAAGCAGAACATGGAAATTCTGTAGAAATACAAATATATCCATTTAAATGATGCTTGTGTATAGAATAATTAAGATGTAATTTGATAAATTGCTAAGTAATCTGAATCAACGCCGCGGCGGCTGGAGCGGTGGTTGCCGGGCGTTTACATAACGAGGTTCTGTTCGGCGGCGGCCCGTTGTTTACGTAATACATACCCCCGCGTATTAATACGTATGTAAATGTAGCGTGTTTGCCTCTAAATTATACATGAATATGGCAATAATTAAAGTGCTCGCTTACATGTCGCGTAAAATCCGTCCGGCGTTGTTATTACCTATTTTTTTGCGAATTCGCATGGGTAATGTGGAAATAAACAAATTGCGAGTTCGGATCATCCGCCATTATTCAATTAATGTAGCCAACGTGGCATTCACGTACTAATTTTGTTTAGAATTGTGTGCAAACAAATATTTGCTGGGAATTTATTTAACATGCAAATATTCCCCGAAAAGTAGATGCAGACAGTTTTATTATGTCCGAATGAAGTATGCGGAACGTGTGAAATGATTGCAAATGTTATAATTACATATTTTATTAAAAAAATTAATAAAATAAAATATATTTCATTTTTATGTTTGTTAAATGTTTATATAATTGGAAGAAATAAAAGATATAAAATATAAAAGATATATCATAAAATGTTTCAATATTTTGCTTGAAAATTACAAATAATATTACAAAATGTTTATTATTACTGGCTTTTAAAGAAGAAAATCTTTTAAATTATGAAAGTCATCACAGATATATTTATATAAATGATAGTCCAATAATTAAAACTGGATCCAAAAAAACCAAGCCAATTAAAGATATATTTTCAAAATGCAGGAGGGATTAGACTAAGTCCAATTACGATGTTATTATTTAGCAGAAACTTGGCTCTTTGAAAATAATAGCAATTCGGAAATTGATTTATTCCTCAATAATATTCTTAGATCAGATAGATTACAATTATCTAGTCCAAAATCTAGAGGAGGTGGTGTATTGATTGCAGTACATCAGAGAATAAAATCTTATCTTATATATATATATATATTTCATCAACTGTGAAACAACTATTTGTATCTGTGTAATTGGATGGATATATGGCAATAGTTGGTGGAGTGTATATACCCCTGACATCCGATAATTCTTTAAAATATATTACCCATTGTAAAACATTGGAAAGTATCAATATTTTATGTCCAAATATGATGAATTCAAAATGAATAAGATTATATATTTGTGTAGTTTTAATTTTATCATTTTCAGAATAAATATTGCAAAGTATTACTAATAGATATTCCGACGGCAGATATATTATTTGTGGTGATTATAATTTATCTGAAGCATCCTGAGAAAATGAAAATAACATCAGCCAGTGTGAATGCACAAACTATATATGAATCTTTTGAATTTGTAAATATATATCAGATAAGCGATATTTTCAATTGCCGGGGTTTATTTCTGGATTTAATTTTTTCCAATAATCTAGTATAGTTATAACTGCTGATAAAACATTACCTGATAGTAGTATTCGCCATAAAGCGTTTATTATTGAAATGAACAATTGCGACTCAACTAAATATTTAGAATTTAAAGAAATTAGTCCTGATTTTAAAAATGCAAATTTTTTTGAAATTAATTATTTCTTAGCTACTAATATTTGGAATTTTAGATCTGGAATAAATAAAAATAATGGTGATATAAATGATAGTCCTCAACCTCAGTTGAAAAATTTAAATATTACAAAACACCTAATTAAAAAGGGGGCGGAATTTACATTATAACATACATTACAAAAATACATTAGAACAAAAGAGATTAAAGATTTACAAAACCCATTAAGAAAGGATTAGGGATTAACAATATTTTAAGATTGGCAAGTATACAAAGTAATTATTGATAGATTGAAAGGGGGATTAAATTAATTGGGGTGTACATATGGTCAATCTGGTCGTTCAGAAGTTCTGAATCGATTTTCTTTTTATATTTAAAAATTTCTAAGGATTCCAAAAGGTTTAATTTC
>JARJEC010070881.1:0-19422 GCA_030264575.1 Tachinus sp. AB-2021 | reverse complement strand
ATTTCTAAACAATCAAACCTGACTTAATTCTCAAAATCAATATTACTGTCTCACAGACACCTATATAATAGGTACATGTAAAACATGCTCTTCCCACTCACTATTCACTTGTCAAAGAATTTGAAAAGTCACTACCTGTCCCACACATGGGTACCTTTCAAGCGACGAAGCGGGAATATGCGCTTTTTATTTAAAAAGGTCAACCTTTTTTATTTTTATTTTTTTTATTCTGTAAATAAATCACAATACATCTTTCTTTCCGCTTATTTTTCTCTTACTTCCCCTAGTAATTACCTGCTGTTATCAAATTTTATTTTTTAAGAAAAATATTACAAATCTACATTTTTTTTGTATTTGCAAGTGTTTTTTTCACAACAGAGAACTCACATCTTAGATATGAATTGTTTTGCTTGCTCCTCTTCATAGTAAAACAATTATTTCATTCAAAGGGAAAAAGTGTATACCTGAGCAGCTACCTCTCTGTATTTATTGAGAGGTTTTTTCCTTTTCCCTACCGCTATGCTTAAGAAAGCATAATGCTTTTTTTTATATTTACTTTTATACTATATTTTCACTTTTATATGCGTTTATTCTACTCACGCATACGCGATTATTCTATTTACACTTTTGGCATATAACTAGCTGGTGCCCCTTATCTTTTCCTGCAACGGCAAAGACAGCACCTACAGCTTTTTATTTTACTTGCCTTGCTTAGCTGATAGCCTTTTTGTTTGTTTTTTATGTCATTGGTATCCTTGCATGCTTTTGGGCTGTAAAAGTACTTTTCATACACCATATCCATTGGTTGCTATTTATTTTCTTCTTTTTACTGGCTGAACAGTTTTGTATCGAAATAGACACAAGTTTTTACATACAGGAGAACACCCTATGTTGTTGCGATTATCAGTAGATATGTCTACAGGAGCTATCAAAAAAGAACCGTTTCTTGAATTTTCTCACCTCGGGGGGCGTGGACTTGTGGCGAGCCTCTTATCTCGTGAAATTGATCCGAACATTGACGCTTTTTCACCTGATAATATGTTGATTTTAGCTACAGGTCTTTTAGCAGGAACTCCAACATCCACATCAGGCAGACTCTCCATAGGAGCCAAAAGCCCCCTGACTGGAACGATTAAAGAATCTAACGTTGGTGGTACTGCTGGGCTTTCATTAAGCCGGTTAGGTATTCGTACACTTACCATTACAGGAAGTGCCCCTGTTGCCTCTCAAGTGCTTATTATTGATGCTGATGGTAACGGCCACCTAGAAGAGGCTACGGAATTAAAAGGGCAAACAACCTATGACACTGTTAAGCACCTACTGGCTCGGCATGGGGCTAAAAATACCGTTATATGTGTGGGGCCTGCTGCTGAGTATGGGTATAGGTTTGCATCTGTACAGGTAACAGATATGGAAGATTATCCAGCGCGCGCAGCAGGGCGAGGTGGCATGGGTGCTATTTTGGCAGCCAAGGGGCTGAAGGCTATTGTAATTAGCAAACAAGGGCGCGAGCGCATGAAGCCAGCTGACCCTGAGGGATTTACCGCAGCTATGGCTGAGTATGTAGCGGCTCTCCAAGCTAACCCCCTTACTTCCCAAGTTTTTCCTGCCTATGGAACGGCAGTAGTGGTTGGCATTACACAAGAAATGGGTGCATTGCCCACACGAAATTTTAGTGCAGGTTCCTTTGATAAAGCAGACGGGATTTTAGCTGAAACAATGGAAAAACTCCAAAAAAGCCGTAACGGTAAAATGACCCACGCGTGCCAACCTGGGTGCCTAATACGTTGCTCTAACATTTATAATGATAAAGACGGTAAATTTCTCACAGCTGGACTTGAGTATGAAACCATTGCCTTAAACGGTTCTAACCTTGATATTGGTGATTTTGATACTATTGCTACCATTGACCGTTTGTGCGACGAAATAGGCATTGATACTATTGAAACAGGTGCCTTACTAGGTGTCGCAATGGAAGCTGGAGTTTTAAAATTTGGTGATAGTGCAGGTGTTTTCCGATTGCTTGATGAAATGAAAAACGGAACCCCTTTAGGGCGTGAACTTGGCGAAGGTACGGCTCGTTTTGGTAAAGCAAAAAACGTTACACGTATCCCCACTGTTAAAGGGCAAGCACTCGCAGCCTATGACCCAAGAGCGCTGAAAGGTAACGGCGTTACCTATGCAACATCTCCAATGGGGGCAGACCATACATGCGGAAATATGTTGGGTGACCCCACTACCGACCCTCTCTCACCAGAAGGACAAGCCGCCCACTCTGCCACCTTACAAGTAGGATGTGCCATGATTGACTGCCTCGGCCTATGCCTGTTTACTGGTGGTGTTGCTTCTCCTACTATGCTGGCAAACCTCCTCCAGTCATTGTATGGCGAAAAATGGGCAGAAGAACAAACTGTTGGGCTTGGGCAAAAAACTCTTGAGCTCGAGCGCTTATTTAACCGTAAAGCAGGCTTTACCGCAGCTGATGATGATTTACCAGCATTTATGCGTACCGAACCACTTGCTCCTCGCAATAGCGTATTCGACATCTCTAAAGAAGAAATGGAAAAATACTGTTCTTCCAATTAACAATAATCACTTACTAATCAACCTCATGCTCAAGGAGAAAAAAGCCATGTCTATGTTGTTTGCGCTACCTACTGCTGTAAAATTTGGCAATGGAGTGCGCCGTGAACTCGGTGAATTACTTACATCCCGTGGTTGTAAGCGAGTCTTTTTTATTTATGATAAAGGTGTGCAGATCGCTGGTTTAACTACTGAAATTCTTGAAATTATCAAAACTTCTGGCTTAGAGGTTGAAGAGTACGACGGTGTACTGCCAAACCCACCAGACTATCAAGTAGAGGAAGCAGCAGAAAAAGCTCGTGCATTCAATGCCGATGCCATAGTCGCCTTGGGTGGCGGTAGTTCTATTGATACTGCTAAAGCAGTAAATATCTTACTTACCAACCCAGGCCCAATCCATACATATAATGGTATTGACCAAGTAGCCCAGCCAGGGAAGTTTTTTATAGCTATTCCTACAACCTCTGGAACAGGTAGCGAAGTAACCGTGGTTTCTGTCGTTACGGATACAGAAAAAGTAAGAAAAATGGTTATTTTTGGTAAAAACGTAGCCCCTACTCTCGCGTTGGTTGACCCTGAGCTTACTCTTGGGCTTCCCCAAGCTATCACCGCAGCTACCGGTATGGATGCCCTTACCCACTGCTTAGAATCATATATATCAACATGGGCTAGCCCTTTGAGTGATGGTATAGCCTTAGAATCTACAAAACTTATATTTAACTCGTTATTTGCCGCCTATAATGACGGTACTAATCTGCAAGCTCGGTCAGATGTATTATTAGGAAGCTCCTTAGTTGGGTTTGCTTTTTCACTAACCAACTTAGGTATTGTACACTCTATGGCACACCCTATGAGCGCTCACTGCAACGTACCCCACGGTGTAGCAAACGCTATAGGCCTTCCTTATGGGATGGAGTACAATATCCCTGCTATTAGCCGAGAAAAACTACGCAATATAGCTCGCGCTTTAGATATTTGCACTATTGGCAAAAGTCATGTGACCGTGGGTGATGATGTATGTACATGCTTAGCCGACCTTTCCAAACTAATACGAATTCCTCGTTTACAAGAGGTTGGCGTTCCTGAAACGTTACTCCCTACCATAGCTCATGATGCTGTGCACGTTGAGCTAAGCACCCTCTCAACTCCGCGCAAACCGACGGAAGAGGAAGTGATGGAGCTACTACGTAAAGCTTGGTAAGCATAAGCGTTACGCAAAAAATACCTTGCAGTAAAAAAACCAGTGGCTCCACAACGCGCATCTCCGTGTGGATTGAGATCTTTACTGCATGCCTAAAAGGCAAAACTGCCTCTTTCATATACAGGACTTTTTGTATATGAAAGAGGCTTAGTCATACTAGGGCTAAGTTACATACAAAAAACCTAGTACAAAATATTTGAGTAATACAATACATCTCGTAGAAAAAATTTTTTGATATATGAAGCACTTTTTGCCTTTATTATACAGCTTAGCACGACATTAAGCTAGGCTTACCAGCCACAGAGTCAACCTGCTGAATACCTCTCACTACGCTTACTAATCGCAGGATACACCTGCTTACCAGCCACTACAGTACCCTTTTGGCACACGATTTGACAGACCTCTGCACTCTCTATAAGAATGTGTAGATTCTTATTATGCAAACTATATTATAAGGTTTACGGGGAATATATGAATAAATACATTGCTTTTTTTACATATTTTACTTTTCAGCTCTTTAACAGCATTTCTGCTATGAATCTATTGTTTTTCCCACATGAGTATCACAAAGCGCTATTTGCTAACCCAGAAACTGCCTATGCAATTCTTGGATTTAGCCCAACTGCTCTTGATATGCTCCACAACGTTTTACGGGGACAGGGGGCGACTCTTTTCGCAATTTCACTTTTTTTATTTATACTTGGCATCAAGGAACGCAAAGGATACTTGCTTATCACCCTTATTTGTGGGTTTTCTCTTATTAGTCATTATGTAACGCTGCAACTGCACCTTTCTTCTCCAGTTATTAGAGAAACTATTCAAGGTCCTGGTCATGTATATGGACTTCTTATAATTAATATTTTTGTTATTGCAGGTGCACTGTACTCCTATATAAAGCTTGGTAAACATGCTTTTCCACAAAAAAGATGACTTTCTACGCGTAGAGCACAACTACTTTTTCGCACAAAAGGCTATTCTCTGCTTGTATAACAAAATGATTTTTCCACAAAAACAAACGCCTCTTTGCTAAGGCAGAGAGGCGTTTGTTTTTGCTTAATAAAACTACTCGCTATACTTACAATCAACGCAATACCTCTTTTGCAGTGGCTCTAATGATAAGCGGTTTTATCTAGAGAAAGTATTACAACTATAAAACTAGCAGCCTTCGATACACTTACGCAAAGAAGAAACACCTGAACAGTGTACCATATGCAAAGGAATGCTATGTGCCTTTGCATAATGCACAGCCTCGTGGCGAGCAGCATGAGAGATTTTACCTGTAAATAAAATGAGCATATCTGCATCGCCAATTTGTCTTTTTATGCTACGCTCTTTTCCTGTAAAAACCTTAAGGGTAATACCCATTCGCTTGGCTGTAGCAATATACTCATTCTTTAGCCTATCCATTCCACCTACTAGTACTGCACACATAGTTTTTCTCCCTGTTATTGTCTATAGATATACTTAAACGATAACGACTTTCAATGTCAAGAAAAACCGTCTTTTTGCTAACAAACTTCTTTACTCAAAACATCGGAGTACCATGAATCTGCTCCACAGCTATGCCAAGCAAAATTCTTAAAAACTTTCTAGTGCAGGGCTGATGCTACACCCTAGGCCAAGGTCAGACACGCCTGCTTGCGGTTGTTCGCCTTGTAGCAACACGCGCCTGCCAGAGATAATTAGCCGCCCTTGTGCAAGCCAGTGCAAGGCTTGTGGGTAGATACGATGTTCCATAGCATGCACGCGGGGCATAAATTCAGCTTCTGTTTCCGTCGTGCTGATAGGGGTAATACCTTGTATAATAACAGGCCCTGCGTCCATTTCTTCAACCACAAAATGGACTGTACAGCCAGTAAATCGCACACCATATTCCCACGCATCTTTACTACCATGAGCACCAGGAAAAGAAGGTAAAATCGCTGGGTGAATATTAAGAATACGGTTTTGATAGGCTTGAATAAAGTCTTTTGACAGCAGCCGCATATACCCACATAAGGCAATGGTATCTGCACCTGATGCTTGTATAACTTTGAGCATTTCTGCATCAAAAATTTTTCTATCTGGATAGGCTTTATGGTCTTTTACCCATACAGGAATATTTTTTTGTTGCATTGTCTGTACTACTAAGGCGTCTGGATTATTTGACAGCACAAGTACAATTTCTGCATCAAGATTCCCTAGCTGGCACTGTTTGAGTATAGAAGCAACATTACTTCCTCTACCAGAGGCAAGGGCTGCAATTTTTAGAGTCATGCGCGCTCCTTTTTAGCTCACACTATTTTATTTTGTTGCCATAAAACTAGAAAAAAACCAAAATGCTCGTAAAGAAGGTGCTGCATCCCCCTGCACCGTATAGAATAAATGTTGCCAATAGCAGACAAGACTATTTAGCTGCTTTTTGCAAGCGAGCTAATACTTCGTCTTTGCCTAATATTTCCATAACAGCTGGCAAATCAGGCCCTCCCAATGCACCTAATAAAGCAACACGTACAGGCGGACCTACTTCTTTAAATTTTGCCCCATGCGTTTCAACATATTTTTGCAGCACCTCATGCAAGGCTTCGTCATTGGGTTGAGGGGTTTTTGCATACAGGGCTTCAAAATCTTTTGTGATAGCAAAAAGGTGTTGTTTTCCTGCGTCTGTTAAGGCTTTTTCTTGAGCTTTCTCGTCATATACAAGATCTGCGGCAGCAACAAGCATAGGTTGCATCTGTGTTGCCATTTCTATGAGATTAGTCGTGCGTGGCTGAAAAAGTGGTATGAGTTTTTCTAAATAATCGTTAGCGACAGGAATAGTAATAAAGGGCTTTACGAGTGGCGCTAGTTCATGAGCACTTTTTTCACGTAAATGTTGGCTATTAACCCATAATAGTTTTTCTTGGTCAAAGGCGGCGGCAGCAGCATTAATCCCTTTTCCATCAAAAAAATCCACAAGCTCTTTTTGGGAGAATATCTCTTGATCTCCATGGCTCCAGCCAAGGCGTACCAGATAGTTTACCAAGGCTTCTGGTAAAATACCGTCTTGCTGATACTCAATAACTGCTTGTGCTCCGTGACGTTTGGAAAGCTTTTGTCTATCAGCACCTAAAATCATTGGCACATGGCCAAAAGTGGGTAGGTCTAGCCCGAGAGCATTATAAATAAGTATTTGCCGCGGTGTGTTATTAACGTGATCGTCACCACGGATAACGTGGGTTATCCCCATGGTGTAGTCATCTACAACTACAGCAAGGTTATAGGTAGGCGCTCCATCTGCACGGCGTAAAATCATATCATCTAGCTCTGAAGCATCTACAACAATAGGGCCTTTTACCATATCAGTAAACTGAACTGGACCAGCTAAGGGTGCTGCCAGACGCACAACTCGCCCTTCACCAGCTTCAAGTTTACGATTGCGGCATCTTCCATCATAGCGAGGCTTTTTGCCTTCTGCTCTGGCTTTTTCACGCATTGCATCGACTTCTTCAGGCGTACATTCGCACCAATATGCGTGGTCAGTTTTCAAAAGCTTATCAATATATTCATTATATATATCAAACCGAGAGCGCTGGTAAATTTCCTCACCATCCCAGTCTAAGCCGAGCCAACGCATAGAGGCAAGAATAGAGTCTGTATATTCTTGTTTTGAGCGCTCTGTGTCGGTATCTTCTATGCGTAACACAAAAGAACCGCCAAAATGTCTGGCCATAAGCCAACAAAAAATAGCTGTTCTAGCACCACCTATATGTAAATGCCCTGTAGGACTTGGCGCAAAACGAGTGACCACTTTCATTGTATACCTCTTTATTTCAATCAGCTTTGTTATGACTTTGGAGCAAATGAGTCGTTTGTTTTGTTGTTAGGTTGTTTTAAGCCCAAACCCGGGTACAGCTATTTTCTTTTCTATCCAGCGTAAAAAGAGCGTTGCTGCTGTGGTTAGAAATAGATAGTAAAACCCTGCTACCATATACACTTCTATATAAGTAAATGTACGCGCAGCTTCTTGCTTGGCATAGCCAGTTAACTCAATAAAAGTAATAACATAGGCTAAGGATGAGTATTTGATTAAATAAATAATTTCGTTTCCGCATCCAGGCAAAGCAAGTCGCATAGCTTGGGGAATCAAAATAGTACGAATCATTTGTAACCTGGAAAACCCAAGAGCAAGGGCAGCTTTCACTTGTCCACTTCGGATAGAAAAAAGTGCACCCCTGATATATTCTGAATGGTATGCCCCACTACAAAGAATAAATCCTAAAATAGCTGCTTCATATGCACTAAAGCGAACCCCCCAGCCAGGGAGTGCATAATATAAAAAATAAAGTTGCAAAAGAAGCGGAACACCACGAAATAAGTTCACATACCAGTTGGCAATAGTGGCTATCGGGCGTGGTGCAAATACTCGGACAGCTCCAACTATTATACCTAAAATAAAACCTAAAATCGCAGAGGGAATGATGAGCGCAATGGTCATCACTAGCCCTTCATTGAGGGCAGGGATGATGCGCACAGATAGCTGTTCCCAAGTACTCCAAATACTCACACCGCCTCCTCAGTTTGGAGCGATGTAAAAAAGTCTTTTGTACGCGAATGTGTAGTAGCTGCAAGAAGCTCTGCAGGAGTACCTTTTTCGACTATTATACCTTTTTCCAAAAACAAAATTTCCGTAGCAAGGGCACGGGCAAAATCCATTTGGTGTGTTGCCATTATCATAGGCATGCCACCACGTGCTAGCTCTCTAATAACGGCAAGAACCTCACCCACCAGCTCTGGATCAAGGGCAGAAGTAGGCTCATCTAACAGCATTACCTTAGGATCCATAGCAAGGGCGCGGGCTATAGCCACACGTTGCTTTTGCCCACCAGAAAGCTCTGCTGGGTATAAGTTCGTCTTATCGCCTAAGCCAACACGATTAAGCTCTTCAATAGCACGCTGAGTAGCTTCTTTTTTCCCAATCCCTTTAACCTGCACAAGAGCCACTGCCACGTTGTCTTTAGCGCACAAGTGGTCAAACAAGTTAAAGTCTTGAAATATCATGCCTACACCTTGGCGTAAGCGATACAGCTCTTTTCTGTTAGAAGCGGTTATTTTCACTCCTTCAAAAAAAAGTTCGCCTTGGCTTGGGTGTATAAGGTAATTTAAGCACTGCAAAAAAGTGCTTTTACCAGCTCCAGAGGGACCTATGAGTACTTTAAGCTCCCCCCTGCTAATGCTAAGGGAAAGATTATCCAAAATACGCTTACCGCCTAAAACAGTCGTAAAATTACGAGCCTCGAGTAAGGGAGAGGTGGTAGTAGATAGTGAAGTCATGCCACTCCTTAATTGCGGGAAAACCCGGGAAGGCGCACACGACCTTCAAGTAATTTTAATGCACGGTTGCCAGCAAACGTAATACAAAAATACAGTATAGCAGCCATCACATAAAAGGCGGAGTATTCCGCAGTGCTTGTGGCTATAGCCTTAGTACGAGACATAAGTTCCATTGTGCCAAGAACAGACACAAGGGCTGAATCTTTTAGCAAAATTGAAAACTCGTTTGACCATGCAGGGATAGATATGCGTAAAGCCTGAGGAAGCAAAATAACACGCACAGCTTTTGGTAAGCTCATGCCCAAAGCTTTTGCAGCTTTTAGCTGCCCTTCAGGCAAGGCTTGAAAAGAGCCTCGAAAAATTTGTGACTGGTACGCAGCACTTGTAAGTCCAAGAACAAGACAGGAAGCCATAAAAGGCGAAAAATCTAGCCCTATCTGGTACGCAATACCAAAATAAAAAAGATATAAAAGAACGATAATAGGGATACCACGAAAAAACCAGGCATATAACCCAACAAACCGTCGCGCAACAGGCGAACCATACACTTGTAGCATTGCCATAGGAACACCTAACATAAGCCCCAAGGCAAGAGAAATTGTCACAGCAGCAACAGTAACACAAGCGCCCTGTAACAGCCATGGCAAAGCGCCAAAAACTGTTTCGCTTGAAGTAAGTAAAGTTGTTAGTAGTTTTGACATGTTTTTTTACTAAGTAGTATGTACTGGGTACGTAGTAGCTACGTATTATTTAAGGCGTATACGCAAAAGCACCGCCCAAGCAAAGCTCGGGCGGTTAGCAATCTTACAAACAATACGTTTTATTCTGCCTTAAGATATTTTGCTTGGAGCTCTTCCCAAAAAGGGTCTTTTTTCAAAAGCTCATAGCCTTCATTAATAGTTTTTAACAGTTCCGTGTCTTCGTTACGTAGCGCAACGCCAAAGTCATCTGCTTCAGCAAAATCACCTATAACTTTAATAGGTTTTTTGCCTTTTGTCATGGCTTGGTCTGCTGGTGCAGAGTCAATAGCAGCAGCATCGATACGACCGTTTACAAGATCTTCAATAGCAAGCGGTGGAGACTCATAAAATTTTAACGTGAAATTCCACCCCTGTTTTTCTTGTTCTTGCTTTAAATATTCAGCCTCATTGGTACCGCTTTGCACACCTAGGCTTTTTTTGCCATTCAAAATATCTTCTGTTGTTAGTGTGCTATCTTCTTTTACTAAAAGGTATTTGCGGATAGACCAGTATGGATCAGAAAACGTAACAACCGCTTTACGCTCAGGAGAGATACTCATACCTGAACAAACCATATCTATCTTTTTCGCAAGAAGGCTTGGAATAATCCCATCCCATTCCATAGGACGGTGCTCAATAGTAAAGCCCATCTTGTTTGCAATCCAGTCCATAGCTTCAACATCAAAGCCAGAAGGTGTACCTTTTTCATCAACAAAAGCAAATGGTGGATAGTTAGCATCTATACCGTTGATATAGTTTTTTTCAGATGCAAAGGCAGAGCCACCCACAGCGACGATAAGCGCTAATACAAAAGCGGATACTATTGATTTTATAGTCACAACGCATACCTCAAAATTAGTAATAAATTTATTGATAGAAACCTTTATGCATTAAAGCTATGAGCAAAATAGCAGAAGCCACAAAAGGGTGCAAGGAGTATGAAAAAAGGATTTTACGGATACAACACTTTTGCCATAATTAAACCATGAGCTGGAGCAGTAGGACTTGGCAGATTTGCTCGAAAACAGCTCGCCAGCATATGGGGAACTTCTGCTTGATCTATTTTCCCTCTGCCTACCCAGACCAGCAAACCAATAATGTTGCGTACCATTTGCCGCAAAAAACTATTTCCCACTATTGTCCAAGTCATTACTGGCCACTCTTTGGGGCACTGCACATCACCGCAATACCCTTGCGTGCAAGACAACGTATACACCGTACGCACAGTGCTAAGAAGCTCTGTGCCTGCATTTTGAAATGAAGCAAAATCGTGGGTACCGAGTAAGTGCTCTGCTGCTTTTTCCATAGCAAAACGATCAACTGCCCCTACACCCCAGCAATAGGGTGCCATACGCGGCAAGACATCAAAATCACACCAGATGCTGTAGGTATACGCTCTTCGTATCGCACTTTTGCGGGCGTGAAAATCTGAAGATACAGGCTCTATCTTTATAATACGTATACTTGTCGGTAGCTTCGCGTTAAGATATCTTTTGTAGTCAAAGTCTTTTCTTTCTATAGGCACATCAAAATGACAAACTTGCCCTTGTGCATGCACGCCAGCATCTGTCCGCCCTGCTCCATGCACAATAATGCGCTGGGTAAATAACTCTTGCAGAGATTGTTCTACAAGCCCTTGAATGGAGGGAGGTTTTTGCGACTTTGCTTGGATTTGCCATCCTGCGTATCCTGCTCCATCATATGCTAGTGTTGCACTGATACGTTGCACGCGTTTTCTCCAAATAAAGATAAAAGAGCCGCCTCTCTACTTTTGTAGTAAAAGGCGGCCATTATATAAGAAAGAAGGAAGAATTTAGCTATTCAAAGCTTCTTCTAAAGCTTTGAGTACTTTTTCTACGTTTTCAGGACGTGCAGTATGGCCCATCAAGCCAATCCGCCAGATAGTACCAGCTAGTGGCCCAAGACCCGCACCAATTTCAATTTTATATTCATTAAGCAACTTTGCCCGTACTTTTGCCTCATCAATACCTTTAGGAACAGTGACAGCGTTGAGCATAGGCAAACGATATTCTTGGTCTACATACATCGAAAGACCTAGCTTTTCGAGTCCTTTTACAAGCTGCTCATGCATGAAAGCATGGCGCTGAAATACACTGCCAAGACCTTCTTTAAGCACGCATTCCAGCGCTGCATAAAGAGCATACTCCATATTTATTGGGGCTGTATGGTGGTAAGAGCGAGTGCTTCCTTCCCAATAGTTGATGATCAGGTTTAAATCTAAATACCAGTTTGGAACTTTTGTTTTACGTGCTGTGATCTTATCAATAGCTCTTTCAGAAAAAGAAATAGGCGCTAGCCCTGGAGGGCAGGATAAACACTTTTGCGTACCACTATATAAAGCGTCTATTTTCCACGCATCCATGAGTACAGAAATACCACCAAGACTTGTCACGCAATCCACAAGGAAAAGAGCGCCTGTAGGTGCTACAAGCTCGCTTATCTCCTGTATAGGGTTACACACACCTGTAGAGGTTTCTGCATGAACAACCGCAACAATAGTATATGGGCCTTGCTTTAGCTGCTCTGCTATTTTTTCTGGTATTGCAGGAGTACCCCATTCAAAATTGAGAGTGTCTACCTGAGCACCTAAACGAGCCGCGACATCTATCATACGTTGTCCAAACACACCGTTTTCAATAACAAGTACACGGTCGCCCTGCTCAATCAGATTAACAAAGCATGTTTCCATACCAGCTGAGCCAGTCCCAGACATAGGCATTGTCAGACGGTTTTTTGTTCCCATAACAACTTTGAGCTGCTCTTTAATAGCATCCATAATACGGACAAAATAAGGATCTAAATGCCCAAGTGTCGGTTTGGCTATAGCTTGATACACTTCAGGATACACAGCAGACGGGCCCGGTCCCATGAGCAAAATCGGCTCAATACCTTGGAGTAAACTCATACTGACTCCTTCCTAAGATGAGTTAAAAAATGCTGGGTTGCCTATTTAGCACTGATAGGCTGATTCTATAAACAACTTATTCATAATGATATCATAGGCACACGCGCTCTGTCATTATGCAAAAAAATAGAAAAAATGTTAGCTGGGTATTCAAAAAAATATGCCTATTTTATCGTTTGTTGGGAAGACTTTGCCTCCCAAAACCCCTCCGCCAAGGAGCACTATTCCTTGGAACCTGTATGAAAACTTTAGTAAATTGTTGTTGTAGTTAAAAATACAATATGTATTTGGTAAAAAACATACCTTTGAAAAGAGATTTGCCCTTGGTGCTTTTATAGCAAAGCGAGTAAAACTAGCTCATGGCTGAGTAAACACAACAGAGCATAGCAGCTTTTAATTGGCAAAAAAAAGAGGCCCCCTTACGGGAGCCTCTACAAATCTGCTTTTCAGCAATACAAATTAAAATTTGTATTGGAAGGAAAGTTGTGCTTTCCAAGCGTCATCAGTTTTGTGTCCACCGTTACGGTTACCATTCCATGTGTTTTTATCAAGATCGAGGTTGATCCAACCGAGCTCAAGAACTGCGGTTAGATTTTCGTAGATTTGATAAGTATGGTCAAAGTTAACTTCGATAGCACTGTCTTTATCAGTTAGGTAGATATTTTCGATACCTGCAAGAGGCATGGCGTTACCATCTCTTATAACTTCATGGTCGTTAGTACCACGATAGTATGCAACACGGATAGTATGCTGTAGGTCTTCAATAAAGCTCATGTCAGCAATTTGAAGTCCAATGCCCCATGTTCCAATACCTTTGGTAGAGATAACATCGCAATCAGAGATTCCCCAACCGCCGTCAAATCCGAAGGTGGTAGGAGCAAAACCTGAAGAGGTTGGAAGAGTTGGCATACGGCCATATGTACCATCTTTAACGTCACTTTTGTCATCACCTGTAGACCACCAGCCAAAGATTCCTGGGGTAGCCCAGTCTAGCTTGTAGTCTAGGTTAGCAGCAATGAACCAACCGCGAGTTTTATACTGGCTCAAAGACGCCACAGTACCAGCAGTTTTGTCTTCAAAAACAAGCTCATTGTTGTTCAAAGAACCGTACATAACGTCAACGCCGAAGGTTAGTGGATCATAAAGATCTGCAGAGAAGGCTAGACCTGCCCACCAGGCAAATGCGCTCTCACCACTACCGATACGCACGTCACCCTCGTCATCCATACCAAGAAGATCTTCATAGATACCAGAACCGCTACCTACGCTTGCAAGAACACCCCAAGGAGTGATGTTGAAACCGTCTAGGGTAACAGGTAAGATAACTCCAAACATATCAAGTTCGTCATCAATAGAACGATTGCTAAAGCCACCATCGCTGTCATTGGTGTTTCTGTTGTATGGACGTGCCCAGAAAGCTGTTACACCAAAAGTATCGTCAAATTGATAGCTTGCAGTAATAGCAGCTACGTCGTCGTCAAATACTGGGTTGCCAAGACCTGTACCCATTGGAAGAGCTAGACCTTGTAGACCCATACGAATGTGCAGGGCTGTACCTGGAACCATCCAGTCTAAGTATGCGTGCTTGGTTTCAACGTTTACACCGTCTGTACCAAGCTTACCACCAGCACCACGGCCACTTGAACTGCCGTTGCCCCAGTGAACATCACCAATTTCAAATTGTAGAACACCTTGTAGGTTCTCTGACATAATGAAGTTGATTTGGGTACGAATACGCTGAGCAGCAATAAAATTGTCGTCTTCGCGATTAGCTCTATTACGCTTTTTTTGGAAGTCTGTGTTTTCAGCCCAACCAAATACAAAATCCCACTGGCCTTTTACCTTAATATCCACGTTGCTTTCAGCGTGGCCTGCAATTGCTCCACCGAGTGCAAAGACTGCGGCTAGGATCAATGTTGTAATGCGTTTCATGATTTTACCTCCTAAGTAAAGAGTGAAAGCATTAATAAATGTATGAAAGGAACATATACTGAACTCTATGTACTTGGCAAGTAAAAGTACAAAAAAGTGTACTTTTTGTACTTTATTCAATAAATGGGTGCAAAATTTTTGTACTTTCCTCTATAAATAAAACAATATTTTTTGAAAAAAAAGCATAACTTATTGTTTTTTAACCATAATATAAAAGTTTACTCTTTTTACTGGTATTTTCATTATGTAAAGAATAAAAAGTATTAAAGAATAACTACTGTCAAAAAAATACTATATTTGATAAATAATCGTCTTTTTTGTTTGTAAAAAAGCAATACGCTCCATAATTTGAACTAGGTCTAACAAAACACCCATGCCTTCACTTGAAAGAACTAAACTCTGGAAATTTATAGAGGTGTGCCAATTTATACATGGAGCCATCCGCTATTTTTTCTTTTGCAAATGAATGTACAAAAAATTTTACTTCACTACGCTCTAAAATTATAAAAATACAAATTTGTGCAACATTCTTACACTGCTCCACACTTTACTATTGCTTTTTCATACCCCACAACCTAATATCTTTTAAGGAAAACAAAACTATCTATAAGGAGACCTGCTATGGATATTGTATTTTTCTTAACTGGGCTTGTTGTTACTATACTTGCGCTTATCTATCTAAAGAAGACAAGCGAATAGTCTTTTTATTCTCCTCCAATAGCTTTTCTTTTAAACCAATCTACTTTTTTATTGGTTACTGCTTCCTTTTATCTATGAATATGATATTCTCTTGCTAAAGTTTCTTAGTTATTTGACGTATTTCTAATAACTATCCCTACGCTAGGAGAACATCATGAGTAGTACGATTAAAACTATATTTTTTCTTACCTTACTATCAGGTATCATCTTATTTATTGGCCAAGCCCTTGGCGGTGAGTCAGGTCTTATAGTAGCCTTTGGTATAGCTTTAGTGATGAACATTGGTAGCTATTGGTTTTCTGACACTATTGTTTTGCGCATGTATAAGGCTAAAGAAGTCTCTGCTGCTGAAGCGCCCGAGCTGTACGCAATGGTACAAGAGCTTGCCAGAAACGCTAATACCCCCATGCCAAAAGTATGTATCGTTCCTGACTCTACACCTAATGCCTTTGCTACAGGTCGTAATCCGTCCCATGCCGTTGTTGCAGTTACAGAAGGTATTTTACAAATACTCTCTCCTGATGAGCTACGAGGAGTCATCTCACATGAGATAGGGCATATCATTAATAGAGATATCCTCACCCAAAGTATCGCGGCTGTTTTGGCTACTACTATTATGTATCTTGGCAACATGTTACAATTTTCAGCAGTGCTCGGCCGTGGGTCACAAAATGGCAACTCCTCTGGTAACCCTATCGGCTCACTAGCCATTGCTATGCTGGCGCCATTCGCAGCTTCCCTTATCCAGTTTGCGCTTTCTCGTTCCAGAGAATATGTAGCTGACGAAGCAGGAGCACGCATTTCAGGCAAACCAAAATCTCTTGCTTCCGCGCTAGCAAAACTTGGAGCGAGCAATGCAAGACAACCTTTACAGCACGCTACACCTGAAACAGCTTCTATGTTTATTGTAAGCCCTTTTTTTGGTGGAGGTCTTGCAAAACTTTTTTCTACTCACCCGCCTATTGAAGAACGCATCCGACGCTTAGAAAATATGTCATTGTACAATTAATATACAATTAGTATGGCTCATTTTACTTGAGCACATAAAAACAAAAGAGGGTTGACAAAACCCTCTTTTGTTTTTATATTTCGACATATGACGAATTAACTAACTGAAAGGAGCGCTCTGATGGCTGATTCAATGTTTGAGTGTATACAAATTATTAAAGCACTTACTGATGAAAGCAGGGTTCGTATTCTTCTTGCTTTACGAGATAGACAGCTTTGTGTTTGCCAAATTACTGCAATGCTTGACCTTGCTCCTTCTACGACATCAAAACACTTATCTATATTGAGGCAGGTGCGGCTTATAGAAAGGCAAAAAAAAGGTAAATGGGTTTATTATAGTATAGCTACTGATAAAAACTTTCCTCTTGGACAAAAAGCGATAAATTTTATTATTGATGCAGCTGGTAAAAGCACAGCTATAGCCGAAGACGAGCTTCATATCTTGGAAATGCTTGCTTTGGCGGATGACTGCCTGGATGATGTTTGTCACTCCATCGCAATTCACTCTTTAGAAAAAGATTAATTACAATATTCTAGCGTAAGGTATATTTAGGTAACTTTATGAAAAAAATGACAAACTCTACATGCCTCGACTCTTGTTGTGACACAGACCACAATCACGATACTGGTAAAAAACAAAATAAAGATTTTTTTGCAAAACTTTTTGCAAAGCCCGATTGTGGCTGCTCTACTTGCGGGCCTGAGGACACACCAGAAGCATGCGATACGTCATCAACATGCGCCATAGATAAACAACCCAATGAACACCCTCACAATGAGCATGCACATGGGCATAGCCATGACCATGACGACGAGCATGCCCACAGTCACGGTGATGACGGGCATAGCCATGATATTGGTGGCTTGTCTCAAAAAGCAGAAGCTATTTTTTTAGGTATTTGTGTTGCCTTTTTTTTCCTTCTTCTTGTTTTAGAGGATACTATTACACATAGTGCTGGAGTTTGGACAGTGCGTGTATTGTACTACATCCCTTACTTTTTATGTGGGTTTCCCATTTTACGCGAAGCTGTAAACCTTATCCGTAAAGGTGATGTTTTTAACGAATTTACTCTTATGAGTATGGCTAGCCTCGTGGCAATAGGACTTGGTGAAACAGCCGAAGCAGTCGGGGTAATACTCTTTTATCGTATTGGCGAGCATATTCAAGAACGCGCTGCTGGCTCTTCACGGCGCAGTATTGAAAGTCTTCTCGCTTCTAAGCCTGCTCAAGCAAGGATTTTGGTTAATAGTGAGGAACTAATTGTTCCAGTAGAAGATGTGCAGGTGGGACAAGAAATCATTGTGAAAGCTGGTGAAAAAATCCCTCTCGATGGTATTATTATTTCTGGTATGTCAGATATGGATCAAAGCCCTCTTACTGGTGAGTCTATCCCAGTACAGGCAAAAGCTGGAACAAAAGCTCTTGGTGGTGCCATCAACCTGTCTGGGCTGATTACCATCAAAGTAGAAAGCGTTTTTGCCAATAGTCATATGGCGCGCATTCTTGATATGATTGCTACTGCTGCAAAACGTAAGTCTCCAACCGAACGCTTTATTACACGATTTGCTAGGTATTATACCCCTGCTGTTGTTGCTATCGCCATCATAGTTGCTGTTATCCCACCCCTTATTATTAAAGATGCACTTTTTACTGACTGGTTATATAGAGCCCTTGTTATGCTCGTTATCTCCTGCCCTTGTGCTCTGCTTATTTCTGTTCCTCTTGGCTACTTTGGCGGTATTGGAGCAGCTTCCCGGAAAGGTATTTTAGTCAAAGGTGGTAACGTTTTTGATGATTGCTTATCTATTAAAACAGTCGTTTTTGATAAAACTGGAACACTGACAGAAGGAAAATTTTCCGTAAGTGAGCTTGCTCCTGCCCCTTCTATTAGCGAAGAACAACTTCTCAAAGCTGCTGTTATAGCTGAACTCCATGCAAGCCACCCTATTGCAAATGCCATCATTAAAAAAGCTAAAGAAATAGGGTTAGATGATTTTGTTACAGCTCTCCTTACAAAAAAACCAGTCACCAACGAAATACCTGGTAAAGGTATGGAGGTCGAACTTGATGGAAAAGTATACCTTGCAGGACGCCTAGAGCTTCTTGAAGAAAAAGGAATGCATATTGTAAAAAATACAAATCTTGGCGCTATTGTATATATAGCTGAAGGTACTACTTTTTTAGGTAGCATCCTCGTATCTGACAGTATAAAAAAAGACGCAAAAAGTACTATTGCAGCTTTAAAAAATGCCGGTCTCACTACCATCATGCTTACTGGAGATAGAGAAGAAGCTGCGCAAGGTGTTGCAAAAGTTTTAGAACTTGATCAATACAAAGCAGGACTTTTACCAGAAGGAAAAGTAGAAGCCCTTGAAGCACTGGCAGATATAAATACGACTCTTTTTGTTGGTGATGGTATTAACGATGCCCCAGTCCTAGCAATGTCTCGTGTAGGTGTCGCTATGGGTGCTATTGGAGCAGAAGCAGCTATCGAAGTGGCAGATGCTGTTATCCTTAACGATTCACCCGCTATGGTGCAAAAACTTCTTAGTATTAGCAAAGATGTACGCAATATCGTGTGGCAAAATATCTTCCTAGCACTCGGTGTAAAAACTATTGTTATGGGATTTGGTATAGCTGGCGTAAGCGGACTATGGGAAGCTATCTTTGCAGACGTTGGTGTTGCACTCCTCGCAGTGCTTAACTCTACTCGCATATCATGGAAGTAAAAAAGTTTTTGGGAGGCTGGTACCTAGCAGGGAAATGATTTCCCTGCTACCACATTTACCCTTGTATACACGCCACATGTCGCTATTAAACAAAAAAGGTACGTACAGAGTACCTTTTTTGTTTAGCTATATTGTACTCTATCCAAATCCCACCACCAAGGGGATAATCCCCTTGGTGGTGGGATTTGGGAAGGCTTTGCCTTCCCAAAAAACTACCTTTTTTGTTTCCGATGTGAGTCCCCAGCCCTTGCAAGGAGGATAAACTTACTAGCTTATAGGGCGCTTTACTCTGTTATATGCATTTTTAGCTA
>JARJEC010070815.1:0-12984 GCA_030264575.1 Tachinus sp. AB-2021 | reverse complement strand
CTTAAAAAAGTGAAACTAAGAAAATTGATAAAAACAATGAAAAATATTTCATTGGATTTTTGTAGTTTTGTCTATAAAATTATGAGAAAGAAAAACCATTGTTTCAACACTTACAGTTTTAATGATTTTTCATCATCAAAACTGTTAATGTTAATTAAATATAAGAGAATAAAAAATTTGAAAAATCAACCAAATCCGTGAAAAAACTGGTAAAATAACAACTAAAAAATTTTAAAAACTTTGGTAAAACATCTACACAAAAAAATCGTTCTTCAGATCTATAGATCGGACTATTTATATTGTATGTTTTTGGGGTCGCTAAATCTCAATCCGCGATCCATTTAATCCTATCACGTCAGGTTTTGCTAATAACCCCATATAAGCCCTTAATATAAACTGTCAAGAATAATTTTAAATACAACGATCCTTTAAAGAAAGCTGTGCATCTACAATAACAGTATAACATTATACATTCAACCTCAAACTCCACAACCCTAATACCACAATCGATAAT
This sequence comes from Tachinus sp. AB-2021, assembly GCA_030264575.1. NCBI lineage: Eukaryota > Metazoa > Arthropoda > Insecta > Coleoptera > Staphylinidae > Tachinus > Tachinus sp. AB-2021. The sequence continues at coordinate 12,470 of JARJEC010070815.1, read as the reverse complement.
TCCAATAATCACGTAGCTCGATTGAATTATCAGACTTATGTGGCTATACGGTTATGGGTTAGAGAGTAAGTGTAGAACGTACAATGTTATAGGATTATTGTGGGTGCACTTCTCCTTTTATAGGATCGTTGTATGTAATTTTTCTTGAGCACTTGCAATAAAAGGTTATATTGGGTTATTGGTAAAACTTAACGTGATGGGGTTAATAGGAATCTCAGATTTGGATTCAGGGATCCCGAAATCATATAGTAGTCATACCTCTAGAGCTGAACAACATTTTTTGCGCGGTTGTGTAAACATTGATATTAAAAATTAATAAAATTCTACTGAAATAGATAAAAATAATAAAAATTTGAGAAAATTTTATGATTCCCTTTTTTTGCAAATTTAATATAAGTTTGAAAAAAATAAATGTTTTAAAAGAATTATAAAAATTTTCCAAAATTTTTCAAATTTGTTTTTCAAAAATCTATAAGTGTACGTAATTTTAAAAAATTGATTGCAATTAATACTTATTTCATTAACATTTTAAGTAATATTTTTAAATATTTAACTAAAATAATACATCGTCTTATAAGCTTTACAAAAAGTATTGATAATGTTTTTTTTTTTTATTAAACTTCACACAGAAAAACTTTTAAAAAATTGATTGCAATTAATACTAATTTCATTAACATTTTAAGTAATATTTTTAAATATTTGACTAAAATAATACATCGTCTTATAAGTTTTACAAAAAGTATTGATAATGTTATTTTTTTTTATTAAACTTCACACAGAAAAACTTTATTTGAAGCAGCCCGTGGCCTCGATTGGTCAATATTTCGGATACATGTCCGCAGAAAATTCATTATTACAAGACTTTATGTTATGTTATACCGCAAATACTTGACATTACTCATATCAAACACCAACGCCTCTTCGTTAAATAAAATCTTAATAATAGTGCATTTTGATTAGTTGAGATAAATTTTTTGGGAAGATGCTTGCAGATATTAAAATTAAAATTGTTCAATAGCAACTTTACACCGGTCATTATTTCTGTAGGACATCCGCTTGTTTGTTACTACTTAGTAGACTTTAGTGCAAATTTATGTACAATATGGCGACATTAATGTTAAATTGTAAAAACATTAATGTAAAATTAAAACAATATGGAAGATGTTGAAGTTTAGGCATTGTTAAAGAATACTTAGAGGATTCTCCAGAAAATTAATAAAAATAGTAGAGTATCATACCGTGTATGGAAAGATGTGCAAACATCGTAGTTTGTAAGAGCATGACTGCCTCAGTATGTGCGTGCGGACGCACACACTGAGGCAGTCATATCTACATGACTTACGCGTGACGTTCAATTTCCAAAGATATTCGTGCCGTGCCGCATTACCATATTATAAATGTTTACACATAAAAGTCAAAGTCATTCAGTCAATTTTTTAAGTAAATTGTGCTTATAATGGAGATTCAAGATTGCTGTGAAATAATGACATTCTTCAAAATAATTTTTCTTCTAACTGTTCTGAGCTGTACTCAATTTCCAAGACTGTTTTAATATTAAATAGAATTTAAACTTTTAGCTAGGTGTAGTAATAATAATGATTATTTTATAAAAATTGGCCCAGTTAAAAAATTTTGTGTTTCTAGAAAAAATATTGTTTTTTATCAGCACATCAAAAATGATCTTGAACAAAGGTGATATAAAAATAATTGTCTTAGCATATATAGTAGTAAACTTTCATGTTTTGGGCAAGAAGTTTCTTATTCTGAAAGCAGATTTCTTGACATAAAGCCAATTTTCACAGACGAGATTTAGATTCTAAAACATGTCATAAAATAATTAAAAAAATTTCAGAATTTTCAAGACTTCTTGATATTTATCATCCGCTTGCAACATTTTTTATTTAAACAATAATTATAATTTTAAGACGCAACCTATTTTCTGTCTCCAAAAATTGTGAAAAAATAGCTAGTAACTAATGAATATAATTATTGCTATGATTTTATTTGGTATAAATTGTAACCAATACCGAAATGCAACTACTGCATCGTAAATAATAATGAATTGCTGAAAAATGTCGAATTTATTATCAAGTTTCGGATATACCAACAGTGAAATATCGTGAAGTGTTTGTACAATGTCAAGAAATGCAAATTGTTAAGAAAATGGATTAAAATGATTCGAAATTGTCCCAAAAAGCAAAAACAAAAATTTGGAAAAAAGTTTGGAAATCGTGGGTCTAGTGAAACAGAATTAAAAAACACGGAAAAAATGGTGGGGGTTCTAAAAAATTCCATATATACATAATAGCTGTTAGAAGTAGTATGAGCTTCATTTCATAAGGTATCATAATATATAAGGGATTTTTAATGGAAATGCTGTTTTACTAGACGAACAATTTTCCAACTTTTTTTAAAATTTTTTTATAAATCGTTTTTTTGACTTACAAAAACATATTTTTTAGTCAGATTTGATATACATTTGAAGAATATTATAGTAGAATTAAAAAATTACAATATTATAGATGGCGCTGGCAGTATTCCTCCTATCTAATATTATAATACTTTCTTCTATAAATATTTATAATACAACTTATTTTAAACAAAAATAGTTGTTCTGATTTAAATCCATCTAGAATACTGAACAAACCTTACAAGCAACCAGTATCACACCTCCCAGCTGGCAATTCATTGTTTGCAAGACGTTGAAAATTATCACATAATGTTTATGAAATATTAATTATTGTCTGTTGTAAATTTTTTATAATATGATGTATAGTAGCTTCACCGGCGATATATGCGATATATCACAAAATATTAATGAATGTAGGGATATATAACAAATTATTTAAAAGTGTACTATACTATACATACCTTTTTTACAAAATATTTAAAATATCACAAAATATTTTTGAAATTTCAAGCACGTTTTAATATAAAAAATGTCTAGACATGTTTTTCTGATATAGTACAACACGGTTGAAAAGTTTCACAAAATTTCGAAAAATGCTGAAATGTATCTAAAAATGTGTGGAAAAAGTAACAGATTTGAACTACTGCGGAACTATCATGAAACTAATGAAGCTTCAGGGGATAAAACAAATATATCGTAAAAAGTTGATAAAAATCATAATAATGGAATATTCGGGAGACCTCCTATCTCCCGAATATTCCATTTTTATGATTTTATCAACTTTTTACGATATATTTGTCAATATATTTGCAATTTATTTAGGTTTTATGTTTAAAAAAAATTGCACACTATTTCCAAAATTTCGGGTCTATTTCTCATTTATCATGATTTCTAGAAATTATTCTACATTTTTAGCAAATTTCAAACATTTGACAATACTTTTCTTCATATTTTTGACATTCATCTTCACACATCTTCCAACATTTCCGCTTTTTAATCAACTTTTTCTTAATTTTTTTAGTTAGTTTTGATTATTTTTTTTTTATTGTTATTTTCTCTATTTTGTTGACATTTATCCAATATATATATATATATATATATATATATTGATATTTGACATCACTAGTACAATTTTTCTACGTCTTCTACCAATTTCTACACATTTTTTAATATTTCGTGCCTTTTTGTATTTTTCCTTTAATTTTCTCGATTTTTTTAACATTTTTAAAATTAAATTTTTGATATATCTACCGGGTGACCCAAGGCATAGGTAAGGCTATTTTATTTTGTTATTTATAAAGGTGGACAAATAAAATTTATACGAGTGTATATACGTGAAAAATGCAATTTATTGTGATATTTGTGAAGTCGGTATCACTTCCGATTATCCAGTTATTATTGCCATGCTGATAAAAGTTGATGCTCGAACGCTTTTGTATTTAAATTGTCAAAGTAACAAAAATGTGTCGTTTCCGGAATAACTGGAAGTGATACCAACTCGTATAAATTTCATTTTACCAGCTTCATAAATAACAAAATAAAACAGTCTTATCTATTGCTTGGGTCACCCAGTATACATTTTCTATCGTTTCAGATTTTTCTCTTAACTTCCTTTTTTTACTCACTATAAATTTATAGATACATTACAGATCAAACTCGAAATACTTTTATTATCAATAATGACCTACCATTATTAATACAGACAAAACTTTTCGGCCCATACCCGAAATAATATTAAAAATATTTTGGTTTTTTGCCGGCCAATATTTATACTGCCCACTTTGATTTGAACATGTTTAAGACAAAATTTTTTTAAATTTTGATTTGTTTAATGTTTTAACATAAAAACTGGTTTAAACAATAAAAAATAGCTTTTGTTTAAAATTTAGAAAAAATATATTTTTCTATCGCAGATTATTGAATTTGATTAAAACTACAACTACAAGTTATATTAACCTGAAATGCTATTATTTTTCATTAATAGCAAAAAAACACAAAATATTAGTAGCTGCAATATTATTTTTGGATCAGACTATTATAATTATTCTATTCGCATAATGCCCGGCTAACACTGACAATGGCTAATTTCGGACTTGAACCATAACAACATTACAGTTTTGATATTTTGTATTTTTGGTTTTCTTCATTTTGTTTACAGTTTACATGACAATTCGACAACGTTTATAATAATTTGAAAAAGTATTCTCAGTCAAAATGGCAAGACGTTGATCCGAAGCTATTCCAAATGGTGACTACAAAATATAATCAATGATACATCCGTTTATATATAAAAGCATAATATTTTAGTCAAAACAACGTTTGTCGAGCAGCCAGTACATATACCTATATGTTTAAGTATACAGTATTTTTTTTCAATTTATTTGAGCGGGCCGAAAATATGTTTAGCTTTAAGACTCCAAAAGCTAGATTTACCACTGGATTTGAAAATAGTAATTTTGGGTAGGAAAATTACTTGCTAATTTTACATATACCAAGATTCAACAAAATCCAAACAATTCCCAAAAGATTGATCTAATTAATTGGAAAATCCACAAAAGAAACCAATCAATTCTAAAAAATTAAACAAAATTTTCACTTAATTACAAAAAATTCATACAAGATTTGTCAAAAAAACCTACCCTTTTTTTTGATTCTATATAATTCCAAAAAATTTCACAAAATTCAAAAAAGTTCCACACAATTTTATGATATAAAAAGTTTCACACCAAAAAAAGATTGCATAAAAATACCATCACAAAATTTAAATAATTCCACAAAAATCCATAAATAATGTTCCACAAAAATTACCCAAAAATCTACATAATTATAAAAAAGCCAGATGTACACATACTTTAAAATTAATCGGTGATTCCTCTTGGCAATTTTTACGCTTACTGTTTGCTTCTAAAAATGATACGTTTTCATAAGAGTCCCATCTCAGATTTCTATATTTGCAAATATGAAACAGCATATAGGAATGGAAACCAAAATGTGATTTTTAATAAATTTCTTATGAAATTCATTGTTTTCAATGTTAAATATGTATTATCGAATGCCAATTAATAGTTATTTTATCGGTACCTAAAGGTTGAACTACCAGATAAAATTTTCTTGGCAAAAAATTTCAATGGAGTTGTTTATAAATTATGTATATAATATATTTTGCAATGGAAATATTAATGTTATAAACATTAATATTTCAATTGCGAAATATTTTGCTGTATTATTTGTTGATAATTTTTATTTTTTAAGACGATTATGATAATACTAATGGATACTTATAAAATTATTGTTTAAAGAGTAAAGAAACAAACCCAATCAATTACGAATTTGCCAACATATATTCATTAAAATAATATTGTCTTAATTATTGATTTAATTGACTTAATTATAATAGCACAATTTTATAAATAGCCAACTAATATTATTAACCTAGTTTTAAATTGTTTGCAGCAAAGTTTCATTGCAGAATTAATAATTATAAAAAGTTCAAGGTTAATTGAAACCATTTTATATAAAAAATTGCAGCATTATTATTGCCCAACAACTAATCTGAAAGCATGCATAAAAAGCAACTCTGACGTAATGCATAAATAATTAGTGATATCGATTCAATAAGCGATATATGTATTTATACATATGTATATAGCACATTTTTTTGATATTTACCTAATACTATTAACGCAAAGTTAATTTATCAAGTTAATAGTGTATTATTAAGCACTGTTGAATTCTGAAATGTATTATCAAAATAAAGTTGCTTAAAAAATCCATTTCTCGGCAAGATAAACATTTCATTTGTGTGTGCACATCGTTGATAAAAAAGTCACATATATTTATATTTACCGGGTCTACACTGTTGCGTTTATCGCTGATAAAATATATAGCAAGTAATAGTGTGGAGGGAGGGTTCCAGAGCGTATTTTTTCATAACTGTTTGCCCGTCAATTTTCCAAACTATTTAGAATGACCGATAAGGCTTTAAAAACGTGATGACGAGAAAATCACACTTGACCATTGTGTGAGATTTATTTTATTTAAAAAGGTACCGTTTGTCTAATGGAATGTCAAATGTGATGATAAACTATATCGAAATATTGGTGCATTGAACCTATTTTTTATACATATATCTGTATAAATGCACTTGGCTCTTTTTCGGGAATAACATGATTTATTGTTATTCCTACTGTAGAGCGTGCGTGAATTTTCCATATAATATTTTATAATAAAACATCTTACTGCTACTATATTTTTCAGAAGGCAAATTTGCTTGTGTTTGCGCGTGTCATTTGATAATGCGTATTCCCTATAGCCCATTATATCGATTCATGCAAGCAAAAAATGACGCACACATTGCGTGTCATTTGTACCGACACACAAACTGAAATATGCCATAAAATGGGCCCACGTGTAATTGCCCCCTTAAAATTACGTTGCTGGTCGCGATTAATATTAAAAATACAGAATTTTTTAACTTGCCATCTGTTAATACATAATATTTCTATAAAAAGTATTATATTATATCAGAAAAAAGATAATATAATTTGAATCAGATTAATAAATCTGCGTAATGTTATTGTTGAGAGAGGAATGCAGCACGATGTAATCCAATACGCAACAACGCTTGGTATGGTAATCCGATTTATATTTTAAGCGGTATCATTAGTTTCGAAAAATCCGCAAGCTTGAGTTTTGTCAATGAGCGGCATATTTCAGGTACAATTCGCAAAGGGTATAATCCCTGCAATAAAATTACATCTGCGCTTAATGCAATAAAATGAGTTTTTTTAGTACTACGTAATACTTTTAAAAAACTCCGGATAATATTGAAGTAATCGCATACACAATTTAAATAAATACTACCTGCCATTGTAGTAAAACCCTTTTTTTTAATAGGATCTTATAAAAGATTAAAATATTTTTCAGCAATGAACCCATCTTTATTTGAAAATGTTTTTAATTATAATAGAAAAATAAATAGCTACTGAACAAAAAAAAACATAAATTGTTTTAATAAAATTAAAAATATGCACTCAAAGATATTTAAAATATAAAATAATCATGACATTGGTATAACGACCATTCGTTTCTTAATTTTGTGATTATATTCATAAATAAAATTATTATCTAGTGTTTCTAAAACTTCAAAAAGATCTCTTATAAATAGTTATTGTTTACTTATTGTATATAAATATATGAAACTTTCTTAGTTTTCTTGTATGAAACTAGTCAAGGTTTATAATGATAATATTCATGATAAAACAACAGAAAAGTTTTATTTATTAATATAAATTATCATATAATAAAAGCGAGATCATTCAAAACTATTTGAACATTCTAAAGAATTTCAAATCTTTAATTTGAATATAAAATAAGTAAAAAATAAATATATATATATATATAATGAAAGAAGCATTTGAATTTTTTTATATTCGATACAACAAAGAAGTAAAAAAATATTTTTAATAAACCAAATTAAGTTAATTTTGAAAAATATATTTTATATTTTGTGTGTCAAATTTCTTTAGAAAATATTAAGAAAAGATATTTTCTCGCAGGTTTAATTTAATCTTATTTTATTAATAAAAATATTAATAAATATATATGGAAAGTAAGATATTTCTAAACAAAACTTAATGATAAATAAAATAAACAAATTAAGCAATATTTAAATGAAAAAATTATTCATCAAGAAAAATTAACAACATAATAAACAAATGAAGCAATCATAACGACTAAAATAATCTTAATAACACAAAATAAATTAAAATCAAATTTTTTCACGGTGAAGATGCTGTAGCAGCTGTAGTTTGCGTATCGATGGTGATGTACAAAATATTCTTTTTTGACGTTCCTAGAATTATTTTTTTTATAATATATAGTAAATCTTATTATTTTCTGGATATAAAAAAACAGAGGGCAGTATTTTTAATTTGATTTTTTAAATAGATTATCAATTTAGTTATTTCTATTTTATTATTTTAATAGCCACCAAAGAAATTAAAAAAATAAATATAAATAAATATAATAAAAAATAAAAAATAAAAAATGTATATTTAAAAAAAAGTGATAGATCATAAATATAAAACATATTTTTTATATTTTGTGTATACATAAAATTTCTTTAGAAAATAGTAAGTAAAAATATTTTCTCGCAGGTTTAATGTAATCTTATTTTATTAATAAAAATATTAATAAATATACAGTGGAAAGTAAGATATTTTTAAGATTACACAAATTTTCAGTAACATTTCTTTGTTGTTTTTTAGTTTTGTCACAATCCCAACTTGTGGCGCTTTATATTTTTTGTTATTTTTGAAAAAAATTAATTTTGTTTTTTATATTTATTTTTTTCATACTTAATTTTAAGGTTCAAATTTAATTAAATTTAAAATGAAAATAAAATAACACAAAATTAGTTTTTTACAATAATAACAGAAAAATAAATGTTTTGTGACATTGGGGTTGGGTTGTTCAATATGATAAAACTAATATACAATAAAAAAAAAAATTACTGAAAAGTTGTGTAATTTTATAAATATCGTACGCTCCAGATTTTGATAATTTTGAAAAACGCAATTTTTTTATTAAGATAGAGCATATATAGCACCTAATATATTTAAAAAATTAGTGGATTTTGACACATACATAACTCTTTCCAAATATTTTTTTCTGAGAAATGGACAATAGAAAAATTTCCTATACACACACATACACACTTTTTGGCTGTTACAGTTACAGTATATATGCATTCAGTTTTTTTAAATTTAAATTTTGTTGATTACATTCAAAGATAAAAATAAAGCAAAAACTTTGTAAATGTTCATTTTTGTTTTGGTATGTTAAATTTTAATAAATAAAAAAAACATGTTTTTAAAGTACATTTGTATGTAATTTAGAGTTTAGAAAAATTAATAAAAAACAATTTAAAATTTTGATTGTGTTTGATTTTTTGAGAAATTTATGATCTATCACTTTATTTTTATTATTAATTTTTTATTTTTTATTATTTTAATTTTTTGAAATTTTTTGATGACTATTAAAAAATGAAAAAAGAAATATATAAATTTTTTTGTATATCCACAAAATGACAAGATTTTTCCAACTTTTACTACATATTATGCAAAAATTTTTTTTATAGAAACGTCAAATAAGAAGATTTTACGCAACGTACAGGAAGTTACAGTATCTTCACTGTGAAAAAAAATGATTTTTGTTTGTTTTGTGTTTGATTCTTTTTTGTTTGCTTCGCTATTAAGATTATTTTTAGTTATCAACTAAGCTTTTGCTATATTTGTTTATTCTATTTTTAATTTTTGTTGGTGAATCCTTTATTTCATTTAAAGTTTGCTTAATTTGTTTATTTTATTTAGAAGTAACATTTATATTTTTTTATTTCATTTTTGTTTTATTTATTTTTGCATTTTAAAGTATATATATTTTTTATGTATGATTTGTCTACTTTGTATATTTTCTTGTTTTTATTTGATTTAATTGATTTAATTTTTATTTGTCCACTCTTTGTTTATTTTCGAATTATTTCATTTTTATTTTGATTATTTATTTTATTTATTATTTTTATTCATTCCTTCAAATTTTGCTTTAATTTGTATATTTTTATTTAATTTGACATATTTTTTGATTTTTCAAGAAAATTGTATAAGTAAAAATTCATCGTGCATGTTAAAATTTTTGATTACACTTGACTTGTGTAAGTAAAAAAATTAAATAAAGCAAAGTAAAGGGTGATATGTCCAATATGGCTGATTGCAAATGTTTCCATAAGTTAAGCACAATCAGATTTTGGATGGGTGCCGGCGTAGCTCCTCCCAACGGTACCAAATGCACAAATGCCAACATAAACACGGCCGAAGGACCACGAGGTCGATGGTCTGTTGGGTAAAACAAAACAAATACTAAATAAAGTAATTTAATAAAAGTTAACTTCTAAATTTTTTTAAATATTTCGTTTTATACCATGCACAAACTCTATTTAATTATTCAATATTTTTTTAGAAATACATATAGGAATCTAATTTAATATATTTTTGTCTGATTCTTATTGCTTACTCAATTTTTTCCTATTTAAGATTTCAAAGTTGCCCTCGCCTCATCTGTGGCTGAGTGCTGATTTGGATTCTGCTAAAAATATAACTTTTGTATTCAATTTCTCGTTGCGTTATAATTGGCACTATATCGTCTGCAACCAAGGCGTACCGTTTTTTTGTCTATTACAGCGCTATCTATAATACAAAAGAAAAAGTGTTAAATACAAAAGTCACGTATTTTTTCCTGCAGAATCCGAATCAGCAATAAATGGAGTTTAATATTTAAGATTTCAGAGTTGCCTTCACTATTCCAGAGAAGGCCATATTTGAATACATCTCTTAAGAATTTTAAGGCTGCAATTTGCTGTCTTGTTGTTTTCGAGATATTTGACCTAGGCTGAACTTTCTGTAAAATCGGTATAAATTGTGTATATTCATAGTATATAGTTATTTTCAATTTAATATTATGTCTTATCACGTAGTAATAGTCGATTCTATCAATTTTCTAAAAAAAAACTAGAAATGTATTTTAAATGGAAAATATTTTGCAGTTTTTTAATATTTTATAGTATTAGATAACATATTTATTCATAATTCTTATTATACGTTACATTAAATTTTTATTTACAACTATATGACAAAATGATTATGAAGAGGCAACTAATGATTTTCTGTCCTTATAGTTCTTATTTGGATTATAATTTTAAAAAATCACAGATAATATATTCGCAAGTTATTATAATATATTCATAAATGTGTAAAATGTCTGCAAAATTTTCGGAAATAATAATAAAAGTCTTTATTCCTATATACAAAATGCTTGCAACGTATGGTCTACGAAAAGCTTGATTTGCATTTAAATTTAGAGATACAATTCAATTTCTACATTAGTTGTCAGCCAGTTTAAGTGCATATTACTTCAGTAGACTAATACACAACTAACATTTACAAAATAAAAAGACGACCGGAAATTCATTTTAATTGTATGTTGATTGAATGACATTCAACTTTGCGCATGTTAACCTTGTTTTGTTTCGTTTAGCGATGGATTATCATACATAAATAAACAAATAAACCAAAATAATAAATTACTTGCAATAATTGCAAGGTCGATCGATACCTACATCAACAATTTTTAAATAAAAATCAGTTATATTTGCAACTAAAAATAAATTACAATACAGTAATAATAACTACGTGTATAATACATATTAATCAAAATTATAGTTCGATTGTTAAAATGAAATGGAGAAACGTACATCTATTCATAATTATAATTAATATAATCATTGTACACGACATCCGTAGAAAGTTAGGTGTATATTAGATAAATTTTTAATTGATTTGAAATTGTCGCGTTGGATTAATTGTTTACTTTAAGAATGCATCAGTTTGAATGATTTTGTTTGTTAAAGTTTGTTGTTGCAAATTACTACCGCATGAGATTCTCATTAGCATTATTTTAGAGTAATATAAAATTTTTATTTACAAATTATGTACAATAAAAATTCTTTTGTCAAAAAGTATGTTAATAAATAATTCAGTTGTTATTTTTCCAATAATTAATAATTCAGCCCTATACAATAGTAACTACATGAAACTAAAGTCCATTCAATCAAAGTCATATTAGCAGCGGATAAAAGCGTAATGAAATGAAGAAAAAAAATGGGCTGACAATTTATACGCAATCAAGTTTTATCATAAACGAAATAGAAGTAATATTAATAATTGGATCATGCAATTAGCAGCACATGTATGTATTGTAACGCGCGTGTGTATGGACGCGTCTATTTTTGGAGGTATTAAATATTTCATTGTGTTATTAATGGTCCCGAATATATCCGTGTCAATAATAAGAAACCGACTGCTAATGGTGGATATATCTGGGAATTATTATTTCATTACAGTAGTCCGAGTTGCATGCCGTACAATTTCGGACCGGAAAACTCGACCAGTTTTTATTATAATTGTTGTGAATTGAAACGGGAATTTACATGAAATGTCAATGGTGC
>JARJEC010070812.1:0-12790 GCA_030264575.1 Tachinus sp. AB-2021 | reverse complement strand
GTTATTGGCTCTTAGATATAGTTTCAATTTAAGTTGTTTTATAAAGAATGTAGAACAAGCACTGTTTAGCACCATTATTACAATGTCTCATGCGATTTTTGTTTCTCATGATTCTCCTTAGCATTTCTTGTCATAAGTTAAATATGGTTTTTCTTTCCTCGGTTGTTTGGAGTCTTTAGACGATTTTTGAAAGTTTCAACTTTAGGGTAACCCCACAAGAATAGTTGCATTTGTCAAATTTAGCAATGCTCATTTTACTTGCCGGATTTAAAATAGCTAGAACATTGTGCCGAGGTTTTTTACATGCCGCAACTCGTTTGTTCCAATTATGTTATGACAATTTCTTCATACAAACCATTTTATGTGAATAATGGTGAAGATCGTGATCAATAATTCTTTGCACACTATGATCAGGCTGACAAAGGACCATATCAGCTTGCGGAGTTCCGAGCTGTTTGTGGACATCTATCTTTTTTTATATAACATCTATATTTCCTAACGATTAAAGCCTGTTTCAAACAAAACTACATTTATTATTCCTTGTACTGATGCTACCGCCATCTACTTCTGTGCGACACCGACCTTGAAAATAGAAAAAAATTATGTCGCAAGTTGTAAATTTTGTTTAGTCGTTCATATTTTTGTAAACATGAAACAACCTGAAGATCTACAAAAAATTATTGTGCATTACATTTGTTATTGAATAGTCTGTCGTCACCTGCATTATTTTTGTGTTTTACTAGTTTACTTTTTACATGTAAAAAAGTACTAACCGGTGTGAATATACATTGAACATCCATTTACTTCTAAAGTTTACACAAGTTTTAATCATGATCTAAAGACGCCTAGATTTTTTTCTAAATTTTATGTTTGTAAAACTTTTGTTTAGTAGTCTAGACATGCTGCGCATGCTGATTCGTCTGTAAGTTTTCAAATAACATTTTTAGATAACTGAAATTTGGATATCTAAATTTATTCACATAATTTCTTCTTTTTTTTGCTGTTTTCTTTAATCGTAATTTTTGCGGTTTCTTGAACAGAATACTTATTGCATTTGAACTGTTTTGACTTAAATTTAATTTGATATATATTATGATGGAGTTTGCTACTATATGTATCTTCTACAAATAATTCTTTACTGATTGTATACTTTTATACTTAATAAGTCCTCTCGCTGTAAGCATACTGAAAACTCACTCTTTTCACTTTGCCCTAGATGCTTCATTTTTGCGGAACATATTTTGTCTATTATGGTTTTCGAAATATTTATTACAAAGAAAGGCCCTAAAAAATTAATGAATTTGCAAATATTCTAATATTTTAATATCTGACTCATATTTGGAATTTTTTACAGCAGAAGTGTTATATTTATCAAAAATCGGTACGTAAATTATATTAAACATACTGATCTTTATCTTATATCAAAATTTTGTTTTTAAAAATATTATAATAAAGGTGGAATTGACAATTATTAATCAATTTTCTGAATATTTTTATAAATTGAACACTTTATTCAATTTCGTCGTTATTATATTACTTATAAAATCAAAATTTTAGAATTAGATAAAGAAAAGTATGTTATATACATATATAAATTGAACTTTTTGGAACCATTTTTTATACTTTTGCCGTATAAAAATTTTAAACTTAAAATTCGTTAATATTTTGAAAAACGTAAAGCAAGTTAGAAAAAATACATTAAAGAAGCTGTGTTTTTTCGAAAAATAAAGCATCTTGAACAGAATCAAAAATATGATTTTTCAATATGTTTACAGCTGATCTTAAAGCATCATTTTACATAATAATCACAGCTAAATAATTGTCACGACAATCTGTAGTTTTCATGCTTAGGTGAATTTCAATTGTCTTTTGTGTCCTCAAATCACATTCATAGAGACATTATGATCATTTGTTCTACAAATGTTATTTCAGAATATTTAAATTTCAATTGAAAAAGTTATCATATCACAATATATATTTATTATTAAATTTTAGAATTAATATAAATAAAATTATTATTTGCATTTTTAGTAGCTTATTGTTCAGAGAATTAAACTTGAGAAATACTTCAAGTCTAAAATTATGCTGCTCCCAATTAAGGTTACAAAATTGAATTTTATCACTAAGAAACAAAACGCAATCTAATCATTTTAAATTACTCGCTTCAAAATTTAAATTAAAGTTTAAAGATAACACCATAATAATCTATTTGTCATGAACCACATTGCATGCAAATTTATTGAAATAATAAAGTGGAGTATATTAATACAAATAATAACAAATTTGATACATATTTAATAATCTAACCAGTACAATTTATTAATTACTGTAATTATTTTATGACTTCTAGCTTTAACTAGAGGACATTTTATTGAGGTTAAATTTAACGCATATACTTTAGATTTTGCTATGATGATCAAAGAAAAGACCATTTAGTAAATATAAAATGCACCAATTTAAATAATTTACTGAAATTATGTTTTTCTGCTATCAGAGGTAATGTGCTACGGATATTATTGAGATTACTCAAATGTAATCAAAATAATCAAATTATAATTTATGATATTATCGGAATATAGTTATTTGTAAATTCCGTATTTTTAACAAAATCAAAATCAAACTTTCGAATTAATCTCAGAATAATATCTTCTGAAGCTAAAATAAATTGCTGCAAATTTTCTTGTAGAAATAAAAAGGTATTAAATTTTATCTGTTTGCATGTTATTATAACCAGATTCATGTTGTTGAATATACTGAAAATATTAGCAATTTGATAAATATTTTATAGAGTAAATCTCATAAATGTATGGCTTATATAATAACCTTAAACCAGATTCACACGCACAAAACGGGAATAAATATTACAACGAAGGTAATGTGTATAAGGCTATCTATCCACCCATATCTTCAGGTTAATACGTGCCGACCCACTCGTTTATTCTACTTTAGCACAAAAAAGAGTAATCATAAAGATTTCACTTTTACTCGTAGATTTTCAAGCGTACGTAATTGTGTTGTATATAGATCCATGAATATGTGTAGGTGT
This sequence comes from Tachinus sp. AB-2021, assembly GCA_030264575.1. Classification (NCBI taxonomy): domain Eukaryota; kingdom Metazoa; phylum Arthropoda; class Insecta; order Coleoptera; family Staphylinidae; genus Tachinus; species Tachinus sp. AB-2021. The sequence continues at coordinate 9,744 of JARJEC010070812.1, read as the reverse complement.
TAGGCCGTGTGCAAGTCCATCCATTAGTAATGAAGCTTCAACTGAAGGAATGAAGTGTTTATGTGGAGAACCAGCACAAAAGCCCACCCAACGAAAGGTCCCCCCTTCACGGAGATTGAAAATTAAAATTGAATAAGCTTCTTGTTGTGTTGCTTACCGCTGCCGCCACCACCACAGCATTTGCTGCTTCTACCGTTACGACATAATAACCAAATAAAAATTTATTTACTGCAACTGACACCTAAATAAAACGGTTAGTTAAATCCTCACGACGCCTTCCTATATTTATGGTGGCGATTGAGCTCTACGGTTCATGGATTTCTTATATTAGCACTCCCGTTTTATATCGACTAATGACGATCAAATTCGCTTTAATAATTTTTAATGAACTCAATATTCCGTTTCATTAATGTTCTTTCAGGAAAAAGTATAGCAGTAATGAGATGACCTTTAATTAAATTTAAGTCAATTGCTCTTTTGCTAATTATTATTACTGAATATTGCATTTCAAAATGTATTTTGCTGCAGAGTATAAAAGTTATAAAAATAGAACAATGAATTGCAATAACATTGTATTGTGAAAAGAAAACGGTTTGTTTTGTATTGCAAGCAAACTGTTACCACAACATTGACAGTGCCGGAAATGGCATTCGAAACAACTTCAACACTAATTAATTTAATTCCTGAAGCATTTTTAACGAAAGCTTTTTCCAGTAAAATACACTACTTTTATCACGATAATAAAATATTATTGTACTTTTGTTTATGATAATAATTTAAAGACAATTTATTCTTTAAACATTTAAGTAATATTAGTTTTATTTAAAGAATTAACCAGTCCAAACGTAGACAATTGCTTTGATCTATGCTTGATCTCATCAGTTGACTGACAACTCGAATAATTGCCCTTCCATATTAATCAAATTAATAAAAAGCAAATTAAAATAACAATTATTGTCATTGAAGATGGAAACTAATTGTTTGTTAGGACTTTTTGTATAAATTTATTAATACTGCTGCTGTCCTCAGTGCCGCAAGATATAATTAGTATAAAATATAGTTATAGTTATAAATAATACATAAAAATTAAATATTTATTCACTATATTATATTTTTCTGTCGCTTTTTTATATCGACACTACCTCAAACGTATGCTGTTTTTTATTGTTAATTTTATACAAAACGTCATAACAAGCAATTACTTTCCATCTTAAAAAACAAAATTATAATATATTATTTTTATTGTTTTGTCTTTGCTTTTGTGTTAACGTTGGTAATACAAAATTGACCTTTTAATCTGTTTTACGGGCGCTAATATACAATTACCCTTGTTTTAAGTTTTATTTCGGTTGCTTTTATAGGCAATAAAGACGTAGTTTCAATGAACCCTTAGTCTGAGCAGTACAGTGTTATATTATAAATTGGATAACCTCATATAAATTTCTGTTTGTAGATGTTAATTTATATCCAATTATAATAATTATTATTGCATTATTGACAGAGGCATATTTTAATTTATTGTAATAAAATATATATATGGTTTGTGAATAAGATAAGTTGAAATATATACTTTTCTTATTATATTTGTGGAATTTTAATTTTATAATTTTCAGAATAAATAAAATAAATACTTTTATTTATTTTTAATGGAGGGGGGAAACTAGAAAAAACATTTTTTTAATTATTTATAATTATTGTTTTAAATAATCAAACTATTTAAAATTAGAAGAAGACGACGATTTAAAGATTTAGAAACTAAAGAAATAGCCTTTTAGAGCACGTCGTTGTTATTTATAAAAATTGTGAATATTCGGAAAATATCGAGTATTTAAATTTTGAGAAAAAAATCAAGAAGTCATTCAAATATTAGTAAATAAAAATAAGGTAGTGTGTGTTAGTGTGTACGTTTTTGCCCTTTGCGGTTCTGCGTTACGAATGCCCCGACAATTGAAAAAAAACATAAAAATTTGTTTTGTTTTGGACATAGGTTATATATTTTTTTAATTTATATTTTATATGATTGGTGAGCCTATGGTTTGTGATGGCAGGAAATATTAGGTGACCTCTTGTTGAAATTAAATAGGTTCGCAAAGATTTAATATTAAGAATAAAATGATATTTAAAGTTAAGAAAGATAGTATACGTCTTACGCATTTGTTTAAGTTAAACGATAAATTTGTTTGTTTTCTATATTGAAATGTTACTTATTTGTTTGTTTTTTTTTTTAAATTATACTATACAACTATGTAATAAAAACTATATAAATAAAACAACTTTTTATATATCTTATCACGAAAATATTTATATTTGAAAAGTATCACTTTGGAGATTTTTTTAAACTGAAAAACTTGATTTTTTTTTCAAAAAATTATTATGCCATTACCATACTATTTAGATCAATATACAATATACAAAAATTAGGTGTTTCAAATTCCGGAAAAAATGATGACATTAAAAAATATTGATAATTTCATCTTAGCTTAGAAATGACAAATTTAAAAAAAAATTAAACTAATAAGTGTTTGAAAAGCTAATTTACTAAGTTTACCAACTTTATAAATTACTTCTCAAATGCACGGTATGCAAGGTTGACTATAATTGGAGCCTGTCGTCTAAAATATTTAAACCAAAGTTATGCATTTCTACGTTTTACTTTATTTTTATTTATTTTGCCCTGATTAATTAAGTAGCAAATAAAGAAAAGTTATTTATTTTTTAATTTGTTAACTAATAATGAATGTTTGACACGCCGACTTCTTTCTATTCATGTATTTAGACGTCATAAAATAAAATTTCTCTTATAGTAGAAAAGCTTATCCATCTTTAAATAGTAGATTAACTGTATACAAACGACAAACTAAAGTTGCCGTCATCGCTGTAACAACGGTGCTTTGAAGATTTTTCTTTAAGGATGTTTATCGGTTATTATCCTTTGTAAAAAGTACACTAAGTACACCTTGGGTAAACCTCATTATTTCTGACATGCATCGATGTATGTCGACTTTGGTTGACTTTCGAAATCTAGATTTGGCGAATGTTGAAAAAATAAGTATATAACATAATATTACATTAAAACAAACAACTACTGTATTATATTCTTTCTTAAAAAAATTATATATTGGATAGCAAAATATTATATGTATATAAAAAAATCAGAAAGTACTAAATATATAAAATCAAAATAATATTTATTTTTATTAAAATATTATTAATCAATCTAACCTACACTAAAGAAGCGGTTCTCAAACTTTTGTATTTCGCCCACATTTTACATAGAATTATTTTGCGCTCCGAGACCAAAATGTAAAGTTGAGTTATTTTTGTATTACATCAACAAACATATTTATTCCTGATGATTTATGATTTTTTATGGTATATCAACATATTTATTGTTGATGTATTTTTTCGTGTTGGGCGACAACAAAACTTTTTTCTTAATTTTTTTCGCCTCTCTTCCCTGCCAGCTTGAGCCTCGCCCCGCCCTTTCTAAGTCTGAGTAACGTTGCACTAAAGCTAATTGGTGTATGCCGACTAACACCGATAAAGGTCCAAACGCTATAATAATATTATCAAAAATTTGATCAGCAACCGATGTATTTGAGATTTTCTCAGTTTCGATTTTACGGTAACATAAATATAAAAAAAGACCAAAACATTTTATTTGCGCCAAATGAATATGTCTATAAAGCAAAATTTTCTTAAAAAACTTAAGAAAACTGAGAACTATCAAATAAATACAAAATTATTTTTTAATCATGAAATATCTGGCTAGTTTTTTATTTATATTTTATTCTTTGTTTTACGTGCAGAAAGTGTCAAAAATTAAAGGAATGGTTTTTTGGTTACTTGGAAGTAGTGAGGTATTAGCCTAAGGAAGTTGCTTTTGTAAATGATATTACTTCCCGCTTTTCTTGCGCATACACCATTGTTTTCTCTTCGGTCTTCCAGTCTTGAGTTGATTAGTCTGTTAGTATGATTTGTCCTTAGGTATGTTTTTAGTTTTTTTAGATGATTATTTACATCTTAGCCGTATCCCTTATATTTCACAAGCACTTTATACAAATCAGTTGGATCCCCTTTGGCAGACCACGGTTTATAATTTTTACTTTCAGTGTTGTTGCCTAGTTGCCATATATATTCTGGCCATTTAATCAAAGGTATATTTTCAATTTTGAGATATCGTAGTCCATTGAAAAATTGCTTTGTTAATTCTGTCATTTTGATAGGAATAATTATTTTGGTTTCCTTTTCTTGCTCTTTCTTATCATTTTGTTTGTTTTCATTTTGATTTTTTTTTCTCTTTTTTTGTCTTCTACGACTTTTATTCATTGCGTTTGGTTTATTTATGTCTTCCTAGCTTCAAACTCCACGATTTTCTTTCTTAACACTATTGTTGAAAAGTTTTTTAGTATCCTCTATTTATTTCCGTCTTTATTTCTCTATTTTGTCTTCTAGTACCTTCTCAGGTTCTTTTCTAAGTTTCTCCTCCAATGCCTCGCATTCTGTTCTTTCTTCCTTTTTTATTTTATTTATTTTTGTGTCGATATTTTCAGAAGGCTCCATGATCGGTTAGTAGTTTAGTTGTATAATAGCATGTCTTATATATTATTTTCTCTATATATTATTTTATTTCAGAGATTAGTTCCCNGTTCCCTTTTCCCATTTACTCCATTGTCTTTGTCATGTTCCACCGCATTCATTTTCTTTTTGGCCAGTCTCTTTGCTTTTTGTTTATTAGTTCTTTTATTTAAATTTTTATTATGTCGAGTTTTTCTTGAATCAATAAATCTGTCTCCGCGATTACCTCTAGTGGCTCCTGTGACATTGTATTGTATGGCCTACAGATTCTTAATGAGCTTGCTCTTGTGGCTCCTCTTATTTTCTTTTGGTTCTTTTTTTATTTTAATGTGCTTCCCCATATTTCTACGGCGTACAATATTTGACATGAGCCTTTTAAGCATTGCCTTAATTTTTTGTCTTTCTTATCGCTTCCTTAACCTGTTCGTTCCATCTCTATGCTTCAAGTGTAACTTTGAGGTATTTAATTTTCATCGCTATGTATGTATTATTTTGTTCCCTATCTGTATTTTTTCTTGTTAATCTTCTTTGTCAATAGCGTCAGTTTTCTGCAGGGCCAGATCTAATCTTTTATTTTTCATCTCTTTTTTTATTATTTCAATTGCCAACTGTAACCTTTTATTAGTACTTATAAGTTTATATTCCGTCCTATCGGCGCCGCATCATCCGCAAATGTGATAATTATCAGCGCTTCCGGCAACCGCATCCTGAGTAGCTCATTTTGAACTAGATTCCATAGTTTAGGTCCTAGTGCAGACCCTTGTGGTACCACTCTCAACTTTTACACTCTTAGTCACTACATTTCTAGTCTGAAGATAAATCCAAACTATGTTGATGGTACCTTTTTTGTTTATTTTTTATGCTGCTTCTATAATTGCTTGCCATGTTATGCCATTGAAAGCGCTTTTTATATCTAGCGCTAGTATGACACAGTGTTGTTGTTTTTGTGTGAGTTGGTATTTGTTTAAAGTTGAATTTTTCCTTTATAAATCCATATTGCTCCATTTAAAATTTCTTCTGCTCTATTCTCTTTACAATAACTTTTTTGATTATTTTTGCTTATGTATTAATTAGGCATATCGGTCTATACGTTTTTGCCTTGTCTGCCTCCTTCTTCTTCTCGATTAACACTAGACTCTGTTTGCACTACCAGTACGGTCCTCTTTTCTACTCTTCTCTGTATCTGGAGATTGAATTTTCCGCTGCCATGTTTAGTTTCTTTGTATACATTTTGCATCTTTTCTCTATGTTTTTGTTTTCTGTCGCTTCGCTCTGTTTATCATTTCTCTATCCACCCTTTATACTTGCCATCTTTTTTCTCTTTTTCTTTCTTTTTTTATTTTTCCGTTTCTAACATTCTGTATTTGTATATGTAAACTCAACGATTCTTTTTCTGTCACGTTTAAGCCCTCTACTACACCAACCAGTTCCTAAGTTGCTATGGTAATGTAAATATATGGTTTTGATCTTCCTCTTGCAAATATTCTTTTGTTGCCTATGTTGCAAATTGTAAGATTTATTAACGGGATTATTTTCTCAAAAAATGGTCCTCTTCTGTTTTTGTTCGATCTCATCGTCATTTCTGCATATACATACCTGTACAGTTAATGAGATTGTACTAATTCAGAAAATATTTTTACACTAAATCAAACTCTCTAATTTGCAGAAAAAAATTACAATTAATATTTTATTTAAATTTTGCTTTTATTATATAAGGAGCTTTTGATTTATTTTTAATTATTGATTAAGTGTGGCGATATATTTAAAAATGCATAATTGAATTACTGACATCAAGACTTTTCAAATGGGGTACAATATGGTGGGTTCATTCCATTAAATATTTGAGGGATACTTGTTTGGTGAGAGCGGGAAAGTGACACAAATGTTAACAGTCAAATGATGTTTAGCTCAAAGTGTTTTGGTAGTTTTATTATTTTTTTATTGGTGATACACTAATTTATTAACAAGCTTTATTTAAAAAAATGATAGTACACACCATAGCATGCCTTTTTTACTTATCTTGTTAAACATTTCCATGCAAATGCTTTCTAACAACAATTTGATTAAAAACCAACTAATTGTTGACATCAAATCTTATATAATTTTTTGTGCACTGATTTTAAAATAGGGACAGTTCTCTGTTTGAATGTTAACAGAAAATATAATATACCCAAGTGGTGCAGTGATTCGTGTAATTACTGCTGTAGCAAGGGGGTTCAAATACCGATAATTCTTCTTCGAGGGTCGACTTTTTTGGTTAAAAAACGTGCACATCTTGTTTTGGATAAGAAGAAAAACAGTTGGATTTGTGTACTCTTTATGTAGATGTCTAGATCTGCATCTCAAAGAACCTACCTAAGCAATTGATTTGCTTTAGAAAGTGCAATCTGTGAAAACCTAATTCTATCATTAAAAACAAAATTGTATATAAAATTGCATTTAAGGAAGGTTATCCAAACAAGCTAAATTCCAGTTGCTAACCAAAAATGACTTTTCATTTTAATCTCAATATTAGAGTGAATTCAAGGTTTGTCAAATTCTAATTTAATATTTTATATTTTTTTGTATTTCATTTAAATTATTATGTATTGTTGATTTATAAAAAATAGGTAATGTAATACACGTTAATGAACTATGATGACCATATGCAAGATGTTACTGCTTGAGTACTTAAAATAATTTCTACTTAACAGTGTAGTATACAGTAAAATTCCGTTGGAATTAAAATTATAAATACCGTATATCAAATTGTAAGAAATGACAATATAATTGACATCACTTTACAACAAAAAACTGTATTAATAGGAACATAATAAACAATATCAATTAGAGAACAAAAAGTTAATTGGCAATCCGTTTAAAAGTAGTTCAAATTAACACTAATATCCGGCTTAAATAAATAAATTTGTGTTTGAATATATTGTCTATTAATCCTGGTTGGAAACGAAATAATATCACGTTTAATGCCCCGCTAATGTTTTATAGATATTGGGTTTATGGGGCTTTTGCGGTCCTAAATTTACATTATTGCAATTAATCGAATATCATAGCGCAGATAATAACTATTGGTAAATGCCCGGTTGTGTAAAGGTTTGTTAGAAAATTATCAGGGAATTATTAATAGCTTGATTTATATTAACCCTAATCTGATTTTACTACTGTGGGTAATATAAACAAACATGTTAAGATTACAAATTACAAAGTACGCGTTTTCTTAATAGTTTATAGATTATAGTTAAAAGTATTGCATTCCGGTTAAATAATAAAAATAATTGTAACCCCCTTATCTCAATTCCCTTTCTTTCCTCTGACATAAAGCAAAGCAAACGTGTTTTTTAGCAATTTGATTTTTCCTACTTTCAGTGTCGATCCCACAGGGATTTTCAGTCCCAATAGACTTGTCCAGCTTAGGTGGTATTTTTTATTTCATTTTTTTTCCGCAATGCTGACTTGTTGTTTTTCTTTTTCCAATTCCAATAAATATTTTCACTCTATCACTGGAATAGAAATCGGATTGTATTATTATTAAGTTCAAAATGCGACTTGAATTATGTGTTAATTAAAACAAATGCTGAAGTTGTAACGCGTGGGATGGAGGAAATAGTTTCACTCCTCTATTCCTTCTCTACATGCGTTTTCCGGGCCCCTACACCAACCACCCTATATATTATGCAATATTGAAGTATATTATATAAGGAAAGTGCGGGTATGGAGGGATGGAAGTGAGGGCGGAAGAGTATATGTGAGGAAGTTGCGGTCGCCACCTGACGCTAAGTTACCACTGATTGTAACCCCGTCTGTTACTCAAGACGGATGTTATTAACCTGTTAAGTTGCAAATATCTTACACTTCATCCATATATTCCGAACTAACTAACTCGACTGAATGTCTATTTCTGCTTGATGAAGGCATAAACGAATTTTATTAGATTCAAGTGGAATAGTGCTCGTTGGATCTTATTGCGCTTTAAATGCTAAAATAAATCCAATTTAATTATAAAAAATGCTCGTTAAATTATTTCATTATTTAACAGCGGGTTGTAATTTGGACCTAAAATTTATTAAACGTCTGAATTTCTACGGCTTGCCTACTTTAATAAACAAAACATTCAGAGTTCAAATATGAAAGCGCCAGTTCCGCAAAAAAAATAGATGATTGAAATAAATTAATTATTTTGCAGAATTATGTTATTAAACGACACTGAATGATCAATCATGCAATAACAAACGTGATGAAAGAAAATACAAATTCACACATATTATCCTTATACAATTATATTTTAACCACGCAGTGGTAGGTAATTAACAAAATGTGTCACTGTACAGTTCCCTCCTTTTTGAATAAATTAATTTCATCACTTAGCCGCTATAATTATACCCGTAAATCTACTTTGTGTAATAATCACAGTAAACATGGGAAAGAAAAAAATACTGAAATATTCATTCATTCATGCATAAGTGTTTGTTTCAAGACAACTTTACCATTCATAAAATGTGGCTCATAGTAATCAATATTTTTACAGTTACGCAATTATGACTGCGAGCTAAATACAACTAGCTACAAGTGTGTTGTTGATTATGACACGGAAACGTTCGCTTCGAATATTCCAATTAGTGTTTAAAAAACGAGAGGTTAGATCGTGTAGACAGATACCATCGTAAATTGTGACTAGATGAGTCTAAAGGACGTAAACTGTGAACAATATTAATTTATTTTTTTAAACAGATTTTTATTAAATTGATTCGTTCCATAACTCCATAGAAGAAATGTAGTTTCATTTCATTGTTCATGCTTCTGCGGGCATGAGCTTTATTTCATAACGCAATATTAGTTGACACCGCATGACATAACATGTTTATAGAATGTAATACTATTATGATCTGTAAAATATCTTATTACGTTTGTACTGAAACACATTGACATGTTGCTGATCAAACAAAAAAGTTATAATATAGTTATTTCATAATAATATAATACTTATTTATAAATTATAAATAAAACAAATACTGTTCAAATAATGCATAGTAACAGTAACTGAGTATATCAAAATAAACAAATTTAATTTTTATTCAATAAAATTACATAATATCTATAATTTCTATTACTTAGAAACAGCAATATACATTTTTAATATGACAAGTTGCTATTTTATAGAATATATTTTGA
>JARJEC010070763.1:0-10348 GCA_030264575.1 Tachinus sp. AB-2021 | reverse complement strand
GCACTGCACTAAAACTTTGCTGGTTGCATTCGATATGGTCGTATGCTAGGCACAATTTTGTGTGAGTGTTATCAACGTGTTAAAATGAAGGACAGCTTTTCTAGTTAAATTGGAGAAAGTAGACGTGTTGATTTTGTCCCAAATTCTATCAGAACTCAAGTCTAGTGAAATTTATATAATTATATTATTATGATTAACATAACTGAATGAATTTATGATCACAATGTGATAAAGTTTAATAATTATTGATGTATATTTTCGCACTAAACGCGCGCTTCTTTCTGTGCATGTGGTTGCGTGAAATAATGTTAAATTACAAAAATAAAGATGTTTAAGTTTTGCCGCACAGATACTCAACATTTACAATATCGACTTTTATCGTGTGTACTAATTGGGTTTCACATCTCATTTTAATCAAATTACAATCAAAATAAATTCACGCTGTTTCTATGTAACTATATTTCTTTCTTTAAAAATAACGAAGATTTAGAAATTGCTTAAATAGTTATTTAATGAACTTGTTAATGACAGTGATTAATTATCAAGATTATTAATCGCCATTTACACGACTTTTGATTACAATTTTCCGTTAATCGTTTGTTAAAAATATTCAGAAAATATAATTAGTTCCGTGAGAATGCAATTTTTGCAAAAATCATGTAAAATGCCCTATAGTGAAAACGGCGCGAGGTGATTGTGACTCATCGTCCAAAAACATCAGATTCGACGTACCTATCTATTGTCATTTCATTCAGTAACGTTTACGTTAAGCATGTTGTTCGTTTGCATGCTTAACATAAAAAAATACGCGATTCTTAATTCGAAAAACGATGAGTAACACTCACCGCTTGCCATTTGCACTATATCTAAGAGCGTGTTAATAAGTGAAAATAATTGTATTGTTATAAGTAAGAAAATCTTAGCAACGCATGTTCGTTTATTACTATTTTTATAAATGAAACACTTATTCTAATAGCAATCTTTTGTATTAGAATTCGTCACATTTATTTAAAAAATGTGAGTGCGCATGGAACACACAGTAGAAGTAAAACCTTTAATTTTATTATAATACAATTATACTAAGTATAGGCCGTGTAAGTTATTTAACCAATAGAAATTCATCATTTTAACATGTTTTGCTTCATGATGTATAGGCGATGTTTCGGTATTCCATTGCTTTTAAATGACTAACGTAACCATAACAGTCAAATAAGCTTGTGTATGTTTACAGTTTGTATGTAATTATATACAATAATTGTACCATAAATAATAATTATTATAATAAATAAATTGTTCCTTATTTAATATTTCTTCGGCTATAGTCTACAAAATCATGTTATCGCTAATTCAAATGCACTTATGCTATTACTGTTGACAATTAAATTTCAACGTCTGTGTCATATTTATCCCACCCTGAGATGCACGCGTCCCCTGTCGAACTCATGGGATACAGGTATTGTCAAATGTTAATGAATTAGACTGAAGATGCGTGCATTCCCTGTATTGGCTTGTGTATCCGTAGGGCGTAGTGTAATAAATGGCAAATAAAAAAAATGAAAAATATGACACTGACGTTGATATTTAATTGTAAGTATTATTATATTATAATAAAATTAAAGGTTTTACTTGTACTGTGTGTGTTCCAAGCACACTCACAATTATTTTTCTACGGGGTGACTACCAATAGTTTGGTTAGTATAAAAAACAAATTTTTTACATGATATGTTTAATAATAGTACATATATTAAAATACAAGTTAAAGAAAGCAATTCAACACAATACGACACGAGCCGAGTAGGGTGCTGGAAGTGCTGGGACTTCCATTCTCGAATCAAACGAATGGGTAGCGCTTGCGAAATCGACGCATTTACGAGTGAATTAACAATCTCTTACGAGAATTGATTATCTGACTCATTTGAAATACTAATAAAACTGCGCGAAACTCAAAACACATGAATATGATACATAAATATTGACTTTTATACATTTTATAGCTTAAAGTTTTATTAATTTAGGTATTACCACATTTAATCAGCATAAATTTAAAACTTTGTTAAGTTTCAGTCATATATTTTTATTTGAGTAACATTTAATCGACTTTCATAATTAGGTAAACTATTATGTTATGCATATATTATAAAAATACTTTTATATTTATGGCTTTGTTTTGATTTGTGATTTTATGTAAATAATAAGATCTCAAACAAATTGTTACAAGAGCGGAATATTATAAATGAATTTTATATCAATAATGCGATAAAATTATTTGTGTTATTGGTACTTACAATGTCAATCTTGTTACCTATCTTTTATATTTAAATTTATTACTTTTAATAATTTTTTTAACATCTAATTACGGACTTTCAATTCAACTGAAATTGCAGAATTAGGGAGTTATTCTCAATGTGTATCTTAAATGAATTTGAACATATTTTTAAAAAGCACAATAAAATTTCATAATATCTAATTTGCTTATTAAAATTTTAACCAATTCATACATGTTTCATCTGAAACCTCTCTTATACTTGTAATTATTTGACATAAAAGATCTGTTCTACAGTCTTATTTTCCTCACCACCCCAAAAATCCGGGGATAATTAAAGAAATTCTGATCCGACAGCGTTTGATCCGAGATAAAACTCCCGCCCTTGTTTTTGCAGCTGGTTGACATAAAATACAATGTTGCCACAGAAGAAGAAGAACGAAGAAGCGAAGTGTTCAAGAATACAGAAACGCGATGCCACTCGTAACTTTTTACGTAAAATGCTTTCTATGCGAACATTTTTGAGTGAAATTGAGAATAGAGGGAGAGCTTTCTGAACGAGTGTTTTATACTTTTTTTTAAATTGTGTGTTCCTTTTTACAGAAAAGATATAAAATTTAGAATTTTAGGAAATTTTGTTAAGGTTGGTTACAATGATTTAATATTATTTTAGAAGGACGTTTAAACATTCAACTTGAATTGTTATTATTTTTATATATTATTGTTTTTATCGGTACTGACAATTTTTGCGTCCAAATTAAAAGTATTGATAAAATCAATTTTATATATATATTATAATGCAATTGTATTTACCAATAGTTTTAGTTTGTGTATAAGCTTTATAAATCAATGGGGTCAACACCAGAAAAATAAAATGCACTAGCACTAGCACTAATAAAGCATGCAAAATTCTCAGTAACGAACCCAAACGGGTGCTTTACAAGGTAACGACGTAAATTAGAAAAATATTAAAAATCGACGAATTTTAACAATAATATATACAGAGGTATTATTACAAAAATAAGTAGACATGATTTCTGGTTAAACTGAGATTGACATTGTCAAAACATTTTTCATATAAAGCTCTTAACAAACTAAAAAGGTTAATAAAACAAGTTTGTCTAAAACAATATTTTGATATTTTTGAAATTTTGATAAATATAAGCTTAAAAATACAAGTCAGTCTGAATATATAGTGCTGAGTGATAATTTTCTTATAACTTGACAACTTTATAGTCGAAATATAATAAAGGCAATTTTTTTATGAATATATAACCAATAAGTAAATATTTAACAATACAATATACTTTTGCTAAGTTTCTACTTCTTACTGCCATTGTAATATTCACAAATTGATTGTGAGTTTTAGATTTGTTTATTGTTGGTTTAGCGTATGACACACTTCACAACTAATTATAGTAAATCACTAAAATTTAATTTGAATTCAAATTATAATTAGCTATTTTTTGAGAATTTGGGACATTAACAGATGCTGTGTTGAAGACTATTGTAATAATAATATATATAGTAATATTACGCAATAGGGTTTTATTTTGTTCGTGTAATTCACGTATTACATATTACGGTATTTGACAGACACACAGGTTCGGTTAATCGAGATGTGGTTTATGGATCAATGAATTGCCATTGCCATTTATATTATTCTCATAGATACCGCACAACATATGTGATGTGACATTTTAAAACTTTCAACCGAAATCCATGAAAACGCAACACTAGCCTTAAATGTTTTATTAAATTTACATAGAAAAATACATTAGATAAATTTTTCTTTGGTATATTTATATTTTTATGCCTTGAAAGACGTTAACTAAAAAGTTATTTAAAAAAACTTGTTAATATAAAACATTTTAAATTAATACATATTTATTAATAAATTATAATTGGGTATCTGTGGTATGTGTAATAAGTTTAATGAATTTATTTAATAAATAAAACAACTTTTTATATATCTTATTACGAAATATATTTATTAAACCGGACTAGTTTCGACCAATTACATGGTCATCATCATACGGTGACAAATATTAAGCAAAATTATTTCATATTTTGGCAATATTTCGGAAAAAATAAGAGGTATTCTCAGTACCTTGAATTATTAAGTAGTTTTTAGAAATACTAACAAACTGTCCACCCTATTTTTCAACGCAAAAGACAGCACAGAAAAATTAATAAAATCCGGAGTCTATGAGTTGTTTCACATGTGATGCTCCATATATAGGACAAACAGAAATAAACTTTGATATTAGATTTAAAGAACATTAGCGGTCTTTTAGAATGTCTCATTCCGACAGCACATTTGTTATTTTTTTTTAAATAATCATTAATTTCCGACCATTGATCAATTAAAATTTTTAAATTATTGTAGTAAAAATAGAAAATTAAATTTGTTAGAATCACTTGAAATATTTAAAGTTAAGAATAGTGCTTCGCTGAACTTACTTAATGATCTTTTCTTTTGCTTCATATTTGTTTCTACTTTCTACCACCGTATGATGATGACCACTAACTAGTCCGGTTTAATAAATATTTTTCGTGATAATATATATATATATATATATATATATATATATATAAAGATGTTTTTTTTATTAAAATACAATATCACATAGTAAAGACTACCATCATTCAATTTTCAAGAATTTATTTAACATTCAATAATTAGGTATCTGTGGCCTGTGTAATAAGTTTGCATATATTTAACATTAAATAAATAATAAACACGCTGTAGAAAAAATCATAAAAAACCAACAATTACAATAATCAAATGAGTTTCCAGATTAAGTTTTAGCAAGATAAGCGTCGTTATACATGTGGAAGTAAAAGAAAATTGAACTTTTTGCCAAACACATCGCAACAAATTAATTTTCCTTATGCGAATAATCCCACGTTCATAATTATAATTAAGTGTATAAATTTTACCCATAACATTTTACCTGTACAAAGTATGAGAGTCTGAAATTTTTTTGTTCGATTCTTCTAGGCAATGTTGAAGAGCTCGAGTCTCCTCTAATAGCGTTAGAAGGTTCAGCTCTTCTCTGCCAAGTTGATATTCCAATTCAGCCTGTTGTATCCTCACATCAATATTGCTGTAATATTGAAGAAACATAATACAAAATTAAAATAGTAGTTATCATTAATTTAAAAATACAATAATAAAAATAACTTTATATAAAATTCGATAAAGCAAACATATTTTAAATATAATTGCAGCAAATAAATAAATACTATCAATATACATAGATAATGAATGATATTTGAATATATTGAATTTTATTATTGTACCTGACTTAATTTTTTATTTTGTATCTTTATTAGTCCTTTACCATAAGTAACTATTATACATATATAATAAACCACATAAAGAGCTACACATTTTTAATATAAAACTAAAAATTTTAGAAAAAAAAATTAAACAAAACTTACTTGATTTAATAGGAACATCCGATTCTATATCACTACTCCTCAGGGGGCGGGGGAGGGGTAAAACTTTAAAATCTTAAATAGGAACCTCATATTTTATTACAGGTTTGGATTTTGTGGAAATGGATAAATGACTTTTCTTATATTTTTCATTTTGCGTAATAGGTGGTGTTGTAATCGACAAAAAACAAAATTGAGAACAGATCAATATGGTTTGGATACAGTGTCAACTATCATGATACGAGAGAAGTATTACATAACAACAGTTACGTAAAATCAGAATCTGCAATAAAAAATGGGGGTTATTTTAAGATAAAAAACTCACTCAGGGGTTAAGGGAGAGAACTTTGATATCTTAAGATATACACCATTTTGGTTGCAATTCTAATTCTACGGAAAAAATTAAAAACGTAATTTTTATATTTAACACTTTTCTCATTGCGTGATATTTGGCTCTGTAACCAAGCCATGCCGTACCATTAAATTTTGTTTATTTATTAGATTACAGCCCTATCTATTACGCAAAAAGAAAAATATTACATACAAAAGTAATGTATCTCTTTACGCAGGATCCAATTCTGTAATAAAACTTGGAGTTTCTATTTAAGATTTTAAAGTTGCCACCTTCCACAAACCTTGAGGAGTAGGTAGTAATGATAATTTCAAAGGATCGGAAGTCCACTATGAAATTAAGCAACCGTTGTTTACTTTTTACTAAAATGCTTAGTTTTTGAATAAAAATTAGCAACGCTTTATGTGGTTTACACTATCTAAGTGTTTAATTATTAAATAAACAAATATAAACTTACTCAGTTATATCAAGTCTTTCCAGAGCCATTTTTAGATTTTTAATGGCTAACCGTTTGGTGTCAGTATCATTTCTCAGCCTTGCCAATCGGTCTTCAGCTTTCTTTCTTTCAATTTCAGACAATTCTCTGACGTTGTTGGTGTTATTATTATTGCAGTTATTGCCACTGCGTATATGATTTAGTCGCAGCCCTGGAATACTTAATTGTCCTTTAAGACTTTGAATAATATTTTCTTTGTCTCTTAAAGCATTACGTAGATTTTCTAACTCTTTAACAGCAATTTCTTTTGGTATGGAACGTATTGAACCACCCAAACTAACACCACTAATACTTCCATTCTTTTTGCGTCGCGGCGTTGATGACAATGATACTTCTATGCTGGCCATCTGTAAGAAAAATAAGTTAAATTACAACAAATGCTGTATGTGTATTAAAAAATAACAAGTAAAACTTTTATAAAATTAAAAATAAAACTACTATATTTTTATCACAATTTACTTAGTCACACTAGGACTGCAAACCGCAGTCTTCATCAAACATTACAGAAGTAACTTCTTTATTTCTAATCTTGCATTATGAATTATCACGTAGCAACGGCCGATTGTATCTTCTATTTAAACTTTTATAGTGAAATTGTAATATGAGTGATTGATGAAAACATAATAAAAAAATGCAGTTGTAATAAATAGTGACTGGATTAAACACAAAAAAATTAAAAAGAAACTTAAAAAGCACAAAAATTTCGAAAGAAAACTTAAAATGCAATAAATAGTGGCATTTTTCGAAAGGTATGATATTTATAATAATTGTAATCAAAATTATTATTTTACGAACGTACATACAAATTATACTATTATTACACAAGATCAAACCTATTAAGAAAATATCATTTGTCTATAATTCCAAATTTCAAAAGTAGAAAAATCCAAATTCTGCTATGCATTTTATAGCAGGACAATTAACTACTCTTGTCAAAAAGAGTAAATTATTAAATTATTCTATTGTAAAACTGCCTTCGGTTGGTTAATATATTTTTGTAAGCTGAAAACCTTATTAACGTTTGCACTTATTATTTTAGAAGATTTTAAATTTGGCTATAATAGCAGGATTTATGTTAAAATTGGTAACAATGTCACACTCTTCAAAATAGCTGATTTTAGGTAATATTTAAAAATCAACTAACAAAATAATTTAAACGGCCATGGGCACGTTGATTTTTTTATATGGATTGTAAAATGCTTTGGGAATGGACGTTGAGTTTTCCCTGGTGTGGAAAATATGAATACTACTTTAGCAAATACACACCGTTTTTGTAGTTATGTGTGAACTTACAGTAAAATATTAATAATCAGAGTTATAAATTATAATTTCAGTTGATGTAAAACTGCCAATAGAAGTAAAATCAAAGAAAAAATAAATTAAAGGTTAAGATCTGAAAATCTTAACCTTTAATTTATTTTTTCTTTGTTTTTGTTAAAGAAATTTTATTGATACTATTATGGATTCTGAGTAAACACATTACATTAAATTTGTTTATAATAAATTCAGATACGAATCACATATTTAGTTTACATAAATCATCAATTAATACTAATAACAGATTTAATATGTATAAGTAAGTTAGATATTTTTAAAATAATGAACAATTCATTTATTCAATTTAATGGTTGTGGCCGGTGACCCTTCTTCCTACACACTGTGCTAACTTACAGAGGGCAGGGGAGCGGTATGATCCTCTTTAAGTAATGTTCCTTACTTATATGTACAATTGCACGACCTGCAGTCGTGGGTCATTTATTCTTTGCGGTAAACATGTCTATATAGCCGAGCCAACTAACTGGCCAAATACACGCATAAACACACCGCACCTATAATAACTCTTTGGATTGAAACAATATTGATAACTGGATTAAGTCTTGTACCAAAATACAGACATTATTAAAAACATAATTATCAGACAAAAAATAAAACTAATTTATACTTTTCATGTTTGAATATAAATAATTATAGGCTGATCAACCACCTAAAAATAATTTTTATAATAGATATACAATAAATTAATACAATAGTTGTTATAAAGTTATGTATATTTTATTTTTAAATGGTTATTTAAAGTTGTTGAATGATATACGAATATGCGGTTTTTGTTGTTTATTTTCCGAAATTATTTGGGAAATAAACAACAAAAATCGGACATTTGTACATATCATTCAATAACCTTAAATAACCAAAATAACTATTGAATTAATATATTGCTTTATTGATTATATTTAATTCAATTTGTATAATATATGCTTTGATTATTTATTCTTGTTCTATGAAATATGTATTGTGGATTTACGTAAGTAGGTACTGATCTATGTAAAAATCAAAACTAATAAATTAGAATAGAGAAGATTGCAGAATTTATGCCTAAAAAGGCATAAATACATATAATCTTTGTTTCAGTTTATTTTATTTGATATAGTGCACATTTTGTACAAATCTATTTAATACATAATAAATATATAGATACCTATATTACGACTAACAAAATCTATTCAGTTAATACAGTCTTAAAGTCAGCTGCTGTAATGTCTTGTAATAATGTTGTAGCTCTTGAAATGTAGACGTGTGTCCAACTGATAAAAAATTGCTGATATTAATTTTATCGATCGTAAGTCAGAGTTATAGAAACAAAAGAGGAACTGAGTTTTCATGGCTTACATGAAACGTCACGACAGAAAGTATTCACAGTTATACAATGCATGTATGTACTTTTATAATGATTATTATTTTAAGACATCTCAGACAAAAGTTATACATTATACACCGTGTTCAATTCCCATTACATGTACACCACAAATGATATGCGTGAGAATTGCCACATCCTCACACGAGTTTTGCTTTCATGCAAAAGCTCTAGTTCAATGAGTCTTAAGTTTAATTAACTTGCATTGATTTTAAGGTTTGTAAAAAAATAGATAATATTGAAAGACAAAATCACGAGTAGAACTAGTACGAGTTTTATGTAAAACAATGACTTTTTGGAAATATCAAGTAGAAAAACACCAAAAGTCAACTTTAGAATAAAATTTATTATAAGTTATTATTACATACTTTACAAATTATTAAACAAACTGTAAACTGATTCAGTGTCTTCGATTTCAAAAAGTTTAGACACAAAAGTAAGATCTAGTATGTATTCAACTTAAAATATAAATTAGGGTTATTATTTCGTGCTTTAAAAATGATTAAACAAACAGTAACTGATACGAGTATTTTCGATTTCAAAAAGTTTAGCTACAAAAGTAAGATCTAGTATGAGTAATTGGTCAGTGGGCAATTTATGGTTTTTAAAATCTCAATTTCTAAAGAAATTACTCTATTTTAGTCAGTTATGTTTCAATATTTATCATTGTCTAAAGCAGTGATTCTTATTGGGGGGTCGCCAGAAGTATATGTAACCCGCAAAGGTTTTAGAAAAATTTAAATCTTGTTTTTGTCAAATATTTTATAAATATATAAAGCAATATTAAATTCTACAAATTGTACATATAAATAATAAAAACTATAGCTGTTTTTATTTAAAAATTAAATATTTTTGAATATATCATACTCTTTGATTAACTATATATAGTTTAAACAAAACTTACTCCATGTTGTTTAGTTTAAATTTTATCAAAATAGAAACTGTGTATGTTATTACAAACGATCAAAAATCTCGTATAATATGCTTATATCCGAATTCACCAAAATCAATTCACAGAACATGTATTTCTTGAATTTAAAAATAAGTATTTATAAATATATAAACGCATAATTAAATTGTTTTTTAAATATATAAATTATA
>JARJEC010070745.1:0-14049 GCA_030264575.1 Tachinus sp. AB-2021 | reverse complement strand
TGTTTCTAAAAATAATGAATGAATTGATTCCATATAAAAATATACATTACTTTATATGACCACTAAAAGAACTAAAGTCGATTATTAATTTAGAAGAGTAATTCAAGGTTAAAAACACATTTGGTATACAAAAAATCTAATAGTAAAACGGAAGAAGACAATAATAGCTCAAAAGGTGGAGGCAAAAAGATATAATCTGGGAAGCTTGAAACAAAAATCTATAAAGTTTATGTATAAACTGAGGCTTGCTGAAAAACTTCAAAGTACAAGGAAAAATATAAATATTAAAAAAATCAAGTAGTTAAAGTACATATATCAAGCAACCAAGAAAAGTTTGGAAAGTCAATAGAAAACTTAAAGAAGATGCTACAAAAGAAAAAACTAGATGTGAGAGAAAAATGGTCAAGAAATTGAGAGCTATATAAGGGGTTCAAAAGTAGAATAAACCGGGAATGTTATAATTTTTTTAGGCGGGATAAGATAGAAACAATTGGATAAATTTGAAAAAGAAAGAATGCTGCCATTTACATTACAGTCAATTACTAGCAGAGGATAGCGAACAGTTTAAATAACGAATATGCACAAAGAAAGCAATAAAAAAATGGTGACACTACTAAAAATTAATTCGAGCATTGTCAGTAAAATATAAATGTAATATTAGCATTTATAATAAATAAAAAGTATTTAAATTTTTTCCTTATTTTGTGTAAAAAATAATTATTATATCAAATTTGTTCTTTTTTTTTTCTAGATAAATTATATTGCTTTAGGAAACCACACTCACGCTAGCATGCTCGTGGTTTCCAAGTAACATAATTTATCTCTCAAAATTGAACAAATTTATCAGTACTTATATCCCGACTACATGCTAAACACGGGAATAATTTTACAAGTGCACGAAGTGCACGAGTAAAAACGTTCAAGGATGGCATGCAAGAGGGATTTATCGAGGACTATTTCCTGAAAAAAATTTCAGAAGTGACAAATAACACAAACTATTTGCTTTTGGCTAAATTACGACAAAAAAATTGAAAAAGTATCGTAACTATGGCATTTTTAACGTAAAACAGATAATAAATTGAAAAGTCGCGCTAATGTATCAATCTTTTCATCTATTTTATATATTACTAATGAAAATTAAGTGTCAGCGCCAGTGTCATATATTTTATTTAGGTACAGCCACCCTGAGAATGCACGCGTCTCCAGTTCACTCATTTCTATTCGTCACTGCCCGTATCCTCAGCCGTTCTTCTTAATGTGTTTACGTTTTATTTCTTCTTTAATAAGATACGAGATTTTCTTGCAAAATGTGAGTACTTAAATGGTTCTATTAAAAGAAATAATATTCCACCAGACTAGAATATGTTTTATATCAGTCCAATATCATTCAAAGATAATAAAAACACCGTGACAACTACAAAGCAATATAATAAGTGTCCCAGTACCAGTGTATTCGATAGGGTTGGATAATAAAAAGGATGATATAACTTGAGTAGGAAAAAATGGAGGACTAGGTTCTTCCATAGCTTTACTCTAGAACTAATAATAGAAAAACGGAAATAGCGAAAACTACTTACATATCATTTATTCATACATCTTGAACAACCCTTATGCTCTTGAAAAAAAAATGTAATACGTGACAAAGATTAGCTTCTGTAAGAAAAATAGAGTAGTGAAACTTGACGGGAAGATATTCAAACCTTCTAAAATTACAAAAGATATTAAGGAAGCTAGAGAGAGTACGAAAAGTGTTGATTGAATATGAACATGGCAAAAACTGATTTCGTGTAAATATATTTAGATTTCCTGATAAATATCTGGTATCTTTATATTCTTTCTACAAAAAAGGCATATAACCAATTATTCACACCGAAATAGAAGAAATTTTAAACTTTGCAAATTTCCCGTAGATAATAATGCAAATAATCTTTAATTTTATTTAAGTAGATATTCCATATTTTAAAATTATTAAAACTCACTTTATCTAATGGATATTGTGAGTTTAGATTTCAATGTTAGGTGTGTAAAGAAATTGTTAAAAAAGAGCAATTTAAAAAATTCTTTATTATTATTATTACATATATAAAATCGGCTCTAAAACATCAACTGTCCTATTTTGGATCTATTTAGATAATGTAAGTCTTGATTCCAAGCGACTCAAATGTGCACATTTTTCAATTTTGTAATTTTACTGAACATACGATTGTTAATTTTATAATATATAATATCTACTTAATTAAAAATAAAGATCACTTACATTTTTATCCAAGAGAAATTTGAGAAATATGAAACACATCACACTTTCAATTAACGAGCACAGGTAAATATCAATAAATTTTTGACAAATGATGAAGTTTGAAATTAATTTCATGGCTTTTTATTTTCCATCTGTCATGACATCTTAATACTGCTAGTGCTAAATGCGGTAGTGTCCCTTAACTCAATTATGATACCATTATAGCCAACAAAGTTCACCACCTATGACAAATATTTTTTTTATAATAATAGCCTACTATATAATATTATAAATTAAACTACCTGTTTAGTAGAATACATACATACAGCTAAGATTTTATGTTTCAGTCCGAAATTAATATTATTAATATTTTATTTCTAAAAATAAACGATTTTTATAATTTTGTGTTGAGTCAAATATCTCAACATTTCTATTATTAAAAATATGATCTGTATTATATATCTATGTAAAGATAAAGCACCTGAATTTTTATTAGTTCTGCAATCACTTTTATATTGATTTGTACGATTTTTTAGCCTTTGACTTGTTTTGTCTAATATAACAATTATTACATTCACCACAACGAATTTTGTAAATTACATTGAATTTAATAAATTTTCTATAGGTTCTTTTAAACGAGAAAAATATGAATTTATAGTATTTATGTTGCATTATATAGATTTAATATCATCAGTTTTTAATAATTTAATAATAATAAAATTTGTATTGTTTTCTAATAGTTGTTCTGAATTGTTATTAATATTTAATTTAAAGATGATCTTATTTAATAATTTATAAGGATATTCATTATTTAAAATTATTTGCATTAATTTATTTAAATTGACGTTAATAAATTTAGGATCACTAATTTTTAAAATTCTCTTTTCATATTGATAATAATATTTAAATTTTGTTTAATTGTATGATTTGAAAAGAAATGTATGCATCTTCCTGAAAATGTTGGTTAATGATACCAATTGAAAATTATCTTACTATAATTTTTAACAATTAATGTATCTAAAAATGGCATTACTTATTACTTTCTATTTCTAAAGTAAAATTTAGGATTATAACTGTTAAATCAATAAATCATCTATTTTATTTCTTGCACATTCACAAATAATATCATCTACATATTTTTTAATTTATAAGTAATAGTTTGTAATATTTTATCAAGTAATTTAACCTTCAAAAGGGCTTATTTCTATCACAAACTCAATATAACTGCAAGTTATATTAAAATTGTTTTCAAGGTTTGCAAATACCAAATTACACATTAATTATTATGCAATGCCTCAATTATGGATTATAATATGAAACGTTTGTCATTTGTCTTTGCAAAGAACACATTTGTCACGTTTGTTAATATTTGTTGTTTAAAAGATTGCAATAACAGTGGTCATAGTGTTATTATTTTCAAATAAAGGCAACACTAAAATGAATAGGACAATTAACTGATGCATCAGCTATTCACGGGCAACTTATGGCTAGATTATTTTAAAAGGTTTTTGTTTAGTTTAGAGTTGTCAAAACAAGTATTGTCATGTTAAGAGGGCATTAAATCGAACCAAAAAAGTGGAAGCAAAGGAGATGGACTTGTTCTTAGTATGAAAGAATTCCGTTTGAGTAAAGTAGTGTCGGAACGTATTATATTGGTTTTGACAGACTGATATTTTCCTTCCGAGAAACCGCCGGCGTGGTCGGAAGATATGAAAGGTCCTGCGGGAAAGATCGCACATAAAAGGACTAAGATGATGATTTGGCGCGGCCGCCAGAAAAGCAAACGCGGAATGGAACTGTCAGAGGGACCAATTAGGAGAGTGGTATTTTTAACGAGCCCTGGTAATAACACGGTTGAACCGGATGCAAACCGCCGCACAAGTCGAATCCGAACCACTGTCACGGTCCCCTTGTTCCTGGCTGCCGCTGCCACCCGCGTTCGCATCCACTCTAATAACCTGGCCTGTATTTATGCACCGCAATTATCTCAACTACGACCTATAGATTGGAATCCACTAGACAAAGTAGAGCCGCGCCTCGGGCGCTATAAATTCTACACAGCCACTAACTATACCGTGTGACCATCCATAATCACCAAATATCGGGTTCACGTGATTCCACATCACCCCCGCATCCCCCTGCGACATCTCAATTAGAATAACTTTAATGGTACTACATCGTTCTCTACGCCATGTGTTTTAGTTTCATTCTCTCACATCATTAAAAAAATCATTCAGTTTCGACTATTCATGCTTATCATATTATAAAATTTATCCAAAGAATTACTAAAATTTCCGACAATGTGACTGGTTTAAATTTTAAAGGCTACGTGAATTGTATTTATAATAAATAATTAGATTCGTAATCGTTTATGATTTTGTATTTATTTATAGTTTAAAATTATTCACCAAATTAAATCGGTTATTGATATTTAATAAGTGTATATGTGAATAAAAAGAAATGTTGAGAAATGTAGCTGAAAATTCTGCGCATAACCCAATCGCTCGTCCAATATTATTAAGCTGTTCATTAACGTCACGTGAAATAAATTAAAATCGTTGAGTTTAATCACCATCTACAACATGAACTCTTTTAATTTTAATTAAGCAATTTATTTTGGATTACAAAATAATGCCGAAACAAGAAAACAACTCGTGGCTGTTATTTAATTCCAACAAAAATTATATCAAATAAATAAAGTGCAAATTAAATATTTATCCGGCGGCTAGACCTGAAATTAGTCAATAATAGAGATAAATTGCACTCAATTAGTTTTCAAACGAAACTCAAAAGGACAAACGCTTTTTACTTGAATAGAAGGGATTTCAGGCATGAAAAAGTTCAACCGCAATCCGCTCTTCTTTCAAATTAAATTAACCGTAACAGAAGCCGAAACTGCTGCACTAAAGTGGACGCACAAAATAAACAAATCTCTTTATATTTTTCTTTAAAGAAAAAATGGAAGCAAGCACGATTTTATTAATCACGTTCTTGTAAAGTTGTGCCTCGGCGACAAGCAGAACATTCAAATTTCACACCTCTTTTTTGGGCCTATAAATGTGACTTTTATTAGCCAAACTGAATTGGAGTGTATGTATACAACATTAAATTGTTGAAGCGCATTCACCATCACGGCAGCAGGAGCGCAGCT
Source organism: Tachinus sp. AB-2021 (assembly GCA_030264575.1). Classification (NCBI taxonomy): domain Eukaryota; kingdom Metazoa; phylum Arthropoda; class Insecta; order Coleoptera; family Staphylinidae; genus Tachinus; species Tachinus sp. AB-2021. Next base: position 8,662 of record JARJEC010070745.1, on the reverse strand, counting down.
TTAGCTGAAAACAGATGCACAACATCTTATTCCGTAACGCAATAATGATTGATGTCCATAGTTAAAAGACATTTTTCAGGTATATAAAATATAATTTAGTTCTTTTTATGGCAGTATAAATAAGCAGTTAGAGCGAAGGCATATAATTTTTCAACCATTTTTTTGTCTCAATGATATTAAAAAGTCTTAAGTAATAATGGTTACTTTTCAGTTGGTTAGATTTAATAGCGCGTTCTTTTATTATTTTTTTCTGTTCTCTTTCCACCTTTCTGCTTCTGCCGCGCGGCAGAATTATGCTATAAGCATTCCCTGATTCTGTAATTATTGTTATATTGCGGCTTTTGGAAGTGGTCATTACTGGATGTCTTTCGTTATTTTTTCCACTCTTCGTTGCTTGTGTGAGCAGGAGACCCAAACACACAAATGAAATGTGCAAGATTTTTTTTATCTTGATAGCCGTATTATTATAGAATTATATAAATTACCATTTGCTAATAATAATACATTGCGTATTTTTCTACTCTGGATCCAATATTCTTGTCATTTTTTATTTTGAAATATTCAAATGACAAACAAGCAGGTAAAATAGCAATTACAAAAATATTCCAGACTTAATTACGAGAGAAGGGTTTACATTCCTAAGTAGCCAGTAGTATCCAAAATTTCTGCCTAATTTTTTTTCAAATTTCTTTACTTCAAATCATACTTTCAACAATTTTAACACACACAAATTATTGAAATACTTATTAAATCTTTAATATTAATTGATATTAATTTATCAATCTAATAAATAAAAAAATAACGATGAGAATGACACAAAGGCTATATAGCTGCCCCCTACCTTTCCTTCTAATTGAATAATCAATTGATAATGAAATGCTTAACATCCTTGTTTATGTAACGAATAGACGTGTCTAAATATAGTCGGTGTGTATAAGCGTATAATAAGTAACGTGACGTGCATACATATGTACATTTATTATATATTATGTGATATATTTTATTTGAGAATGCAGTGAAAAATTATAATAATAAGGACGAATGGGATACGCGATTACATTCCATTAACTGCTCGTTACGCACGCGCTTATCTACCTTCTTCATCTACCATCAAGATAATTTTATTAACATGTTATGATGAATAATAAATATGTATTCTAAGGAAGCAAAATAGGTGTACCCTTATATCTTGGCAATGGTATCTTGCTTGTTCATCTACAAACAAAATTAATAACCAATTCAAAATGAATTTGGGTACTTTTACTTTCGTACAGGGCCGGGCCCGGCAATTTTTACGATATTTAGCCATTGTAATTTTAAAATTTAATAGTTATTTAATTTTTATAAGTATAAATAAAAATAATTATATACATAGTCCAACGCATTTTAAACAAAGCTTATTTATGCAAAAACAAAGCAATCAACTTAGTAACAATTAATTTTGAAGTGATATAAGACAAAACTGTAACCAAATATTATTCTATTTTTTTTAGTTATTATGGAAACCGTACGAAAAACTGAAACCTATGTCACAAAAACTATAATTAAATTGTCATACATTATACCTTGAAATCTAGTGTTTTTTCTAGTTTTGTAACAGATTATTTTATTTATTAGGAAATCTCTTTATTTTTTAAATAGAATTTAGCTACAAAATTATTTAAAAACAAAGCAATTAAATTACAATCACATAAAAATAACTATTATTTTTGATTTTTTTAGTTGCCTATAAAAAGACAATTAAATAAATGAAAATTGATAGAATCGACCGGTACTAAGTGATAATTCATAATGCAGGATTTGAAACAAACTACTATGTTTTTTATCACAATTTATTTAATCACACCTTGACTGCATGCTCACATAAATCTAGTGCAAACATATTTTATGATTGTAAACTAGTGGTGTGTAATATCGTTACTTTTAAGTATCAACTACTAATCGATACTTTTATCGTATATCATCACATTCGATACTTTATATTTGATACTGATACTTTTCCTTTAAAATATAAATTGTGAATTTGTATTTTAAATAATAAATAAAATATCTAGCTTATACCCAGTTTTCTATATTAATATTTATATGTTATTGTATACCGTAATTGTTATTACCGAAATTAATCTTTACTACTACTACTACCAGTAATCGTTACGCTGCATTGCGCATACGCTAATGAGTATTTGGTAACGTTACTTTAAAAAAGCAATATTCGATCCTTTTCAATTCTCGGAGTAACGGGTACAAAGTATTCGATATTTACTTTTTGCACACCACTAGTGTAAACAAGTATTTACTCATACTATGTACTGTCCCCATCAACATCTGTCAATAGTATTTATAAATTATTTAATATAGCTAGTATGACAAAAAATCTTATTGATATTGAAAAACTGCGCATAACCAAGCTCGTACAACATCAGTCACGTGGCAGAAGAATTGCATATAAATTTGTTTTTTTTTACATATACAGTATTACGTGTAAAGAAAAAGTGGGAAAGCGAAGGAAATTTAAATCGGGACTGGTTGCACAAGAATTTCTACGCAGGAACAAGATATCAATTTAGTGTAATATTTAAAAGTTGATTCATTTGAGTCAGCAAGAAAGCAAGCAAGATTATTGTATGTTTTAAATGATATTAATTATGGACCAGAATTTTGGAAAAACCTAATTTTTTCAGACAAAGAATCTTTCAATTCACAAATAATGGAGCAATTTGTGTTTATAGATCACCTATTATAGATATTAAGAACGATATATTAATAATAGTGACAGGCAAGAAAGATTTTCAGTCAACGTATGAGTTAGACTAGTTATTATAATACTTGAATGTGTTGGAAAATTGATGAAAGATTTAATTCAATTAATCATATAAATATTTTGGATAATGTATTGTTTAATCTGTGCAACAAATATATCCCAAACATAATTTAATTTTAAACTTCTGTTCGTACAGCACATGTACTCAATGGTTTCAACAAAATAATGTAGAAATATTGCAGCGAGTTTCTAAATGTGCGTAATACATAAATACTATAGAAAATATGTGGTCCAAAATTGCAAAACGTGTGCCTCGTATAAGGTACAGAAACGTAGATGAGCACGGAATCTTTAATAGAATAACCAGGCTGTTTACAAAATCTTATATTGTAGATACCAAGAAGATTAAGGGTTGTAATTACCACGAATGGTGGTGCAATGAAATAATAGTTACATATATTTTTTTATTTTCTATTTAATGAAAAGTTAAATTGACGTCCGTCCAATGGTTTAGAATGAAAGTCACATTTACAACAAACCATTTTAAATAATCGCTTAATTAGATCTATAATGTTTGTATTAGATGTATGTGAGCATGACTGTACATTTCAAAATCAATTAATATATATTTAACAGACAATCCACGATTATGTTATACGTATGGATAGAATTGTTATTTGCAAAGTTGCAATGTCGGTTATAATAAATAAAGATGCATTCAATGGATATTTTAAAGTTGTTTTCTAACTGTTAATATTTCAATAGATGTATTTTTCATACTTATAACAATGCATTTAAATATGCTATATGTTATAGACAAAAGAGTTTATAAAAAAGAATAAACATTTGTTATTTATTAAGTAATTATAATAGAGAGCATAAATATATTGATTTTGAACAATTTTTCTAATTGGGTTCATCGCTTTATCGGATGTTGCTAGCTCTACTTAAATTGTTAGAACTTGCCGGATCTGTATATTATATATGTGGGATCCAACGCTTATATTATATCTTTAGAGTTTCGAAGTAAGATCTTAAGTCACATATTTTATTTTTAGAAATTATTAAAAAACGTAAGATATATTTTTGGACTTCGAACGATACACTTGACTTTATAAACTATTGTAACAGGATTAATGTTATAACATCAATTGGTGTTACTAGCCTGATATGGAAGTCTTAAATTCTATGATATTCAAAAACTAATTTTAGTCTTAAAACCTTACTACCAAACGCTAGACATATTATGTATTAAAGCAAGATGGCTACCTTTTAAAACTTATGATACACATCTATAATTATTAGTATTTATGTTTGGTTTTAAAACCAATGTTTAAAATTTGATTTTTATTAACCCCAAAGTCTTTAATTGTATTTAAAGTAAAATAAAGTTTTATACAATTCTTAGGTATAAATTAATTACTTTAATTTTATAAAATCATAAATATTTTTATCTACGATTTTTACATAATATGTATAGCTATTATTTATGTGAAAACTTGACTTTAAATTTTCATTTTAACGATGGATAAATTAAAAGGATATTGTTATTATTATTGGTTTACATTGATAAAATTGACATCAACAGAATATTTTATCTTTCGGGATTAATTAACAATTTGTTTATATTTTGTATGGACGTTCGTAGATAAATAAATATATAGTATTATACTCGCATGTAAAGGTATTATCCACTGAAATAATTACTCCACTCGCCAGCGGCTCATGCCGCAAACTCCATTTTTGTGAATAAAAACCTTCGTTATTTGCTCATATAATATACAATTACTACAATAACTATTTAATTGAATTTTTAAATTTATTTTCAATAATAAAATTAATTAATATTAAAGTATTTAAAATATATGATACGATTATATAAAGTAGCAAGTTTGCTTCATCTATTAGTTGTAGATTAAAATATTTTAAAAAGAAAATTAGGTTCGTAGATTTGACAATTGCACTTTTAATTTAACTCCAAATGCTAGTTTAAAAAAAAACACCCTACATATTTTATTACTGTTTAATTTGCTGGTTTATTAGACACATGCGCATTGTCAATAGTTCAGAGCTATCACATATCATTTTAAAATTATTTAAATCATCAAATTATAAATCACAACTCAATTTTTCAATATCTGATCAAATTTCTCCACTATATTCTGAAGTTTTTTAAAAATATTTACGTTTCAGTTAAACGGCACAAATACGATACTACATCCTATAAATTTTGTTTTCCTTGTGGTTACACTATAATTTAGAAATTTGGTCAGAAAAATTACGATCCGTTAATAAAGACATTTTTATTATCTAAAAAATAAATTTTGTATTCTATTGTTGCAAGATCAAATTTCTCCTATACTCTAGGTCTAAGGTACATGGGAGGGTTCTAAAAAGAAAGGTATTGCACTTGCAAACAGTGTTGTTTGTGATTATATGGCAGAAAGCTTATTTTTAATTAATTAACATAGCAGAATTTCTTAGATATTTATGGTATAAATATTTGAATTACAAGCCTTATTTCCTTTTATGTTTGACGAGCTCAATAGTTAGTGTAGTAATATGAAGTAACAGAATTGTTACAAGACGACGGCTATTATTAGCCGTTTACTGACAGCTTCTATACTAGTATACCTCAAAATCTGGTATATTTGTGGTGCTGGATTGAATAGAAATTGTTTTTACCGTCAAGTCAAACAAAAACTGAGACGCAGTACGATAAGTGTAAAAATCTCTGAAAATTCAAATTTATAGAAGTGATTGATAAAAGACCAGTATCTATGCTTACAACTTACAACAAACATATTTTTGAAAACAATAATAGCAAACTAAACCACATGCTGTATTTGATTAAAACAACGCAAACAAGTAAAGTGATATAGAATAGCTACTTACGATGTTAGGTGCAAATGAAAATATTGCAGGTTGAGTATGAGAAATTGCAGCCGTAGTGCTGCAATCATACAAAACCTGCAAGAATTTGTTTGCTCCCTCCATTGTACATAGTTTTTTGTACGCGTCTATACAATTAAGAAAAACAAATTTAATAAAAATTGCGTATGATTTCAGCATTGCAAACATTCTAAATTTAAAATGCATAAAATACATTAGAATGCTAATAGTCGATTGAAGGTTATTTTATTTTAAAGTATAATTATTACTGATTCAGACCGAAGTTGCTAAGCCAGCGTGCAATTTAATTTTTTTACCGCACGCTCAAACTTTATTTTTGCGCACGCTGATATAAAAAAAAGTTATTAGTTATTTATATATGTGAGGCCTCGATTGCCAATTTTATATATAATTGACAATTTGTTGTCTGATATAATGCTTATAGTCCAGCAGCCGCATACGAAATAAAATTATTTTATTTAAAAATTTGAAGGTATTGCAAGGTAGGCAAGAAAAATATATTCCCAACCAAATATCCAATAAATCCCAATAAAATACTCATAATCTAAATACAGCGTTGTATAACGAAACGACTGTAGTCGGAATAAAAAATTTCTAATGCATATTTTATTAAAAAAATGTAAATATATATATAAAATATGTTGCAAGTCTATTTTATAAATGAAATTTGACTTTTACAGGATATTTAAAAAGAATATTATTGCTAAAATATGTTCTGTTGACATTATTACAAATAAACTAAAAATCAATTTGTACACACTCAATTTTTGGTTAAATATTGCAACTTGAATTTTCATAGTACGCATTTTTCAAAATTAAAAAAAAAGCAGTATTTGAATTATAAAACATTAATATAAAAAATGTTGAAATTTATTATTAAATATTTACATAAATTATTACTTTATATATTTATGAAAATACGAAGTTATTTAAACACTAATAAATAGCTAAAAAAACATAGCACAATCAATCCTCGTCACCGTGCCTTGTATGACGTCGGTTTTGTTTAATGTCAAAGAAAAAATTTGAATAAATAATTTCTGGCTTATACTATCTATAATATCTATTAATATTTGTTGGAATTATAGGTAAACTTAATACATATTTTTTAGTTAATTTTAGTAATGTAAAATAAATGATTTTCTACAATTGAAAAAGGGGGAAGACTGAAAAAAAAATTGTTAAAATAAAGACAAGCTTATAATAAGACAGCTTACTCTCTCTGTTTGTGAATAAAATAAATTGGATATAATTTTCAATTAAGCACTGTGTAACATGTATAAAATAGAATCAGGCATATTATTGACCACATAAATGGTCAATGACTCCGGTTAATTGAAATTACGAAATTATAAAAATGATTATTACATCTTTACCCTCTGGTGTAATTTTTGTGAATTTGCTCTCACGATTAAATTGATCGGTCATGGGTGTAATTGTAGGGTAGGGTTGCCTGGAATGAAGTGATTTATTTTATGCTGTACTCCAGTAGGTAGCGGAAAAGTGGGGATTTAAAGTTTTGTTTTCTTTCTTCCTTTTTCATATTGTTTGTTCTAGGTGCATATGGTTGTAGAGGGTGTATGAGTAGTGTGTATACACAAGAAGTAATGAAGACGAGTGATCATAATCGCTAGTTATGGCAGCGGAGTGATTGTTTATATGGGCATGGGAGCAGACACCGGGTCTGTGGGGTCGCATTCCAGCCGAATCATATTTAAATGGGTGGAGCCACCCAGGTGTACCATGAGTTTGTTTTTCCTCTGTTTGTTAATGACGGCGTGATGAGTGTCTTAGCCGGCTCTTTGTTCCACCGTCGGATGATAAGGGGGGGTACCGAGGGGGAACCTTCGAATTCCTAGCTGGTTATCGGACTTCAGGGTGGCCAGACCCGCTAGCCGGGCGGCCCACTCTAATGGGCCCTCTACAAATCAATCAGCCCTACTGCTGACACTCCGCGTACCTCCATATCACCCGTTTTTTACTCTCTCCTCTCCTCCGCTCTTTCGTCCATCCATCCTCTCACCGTCTCTAAAATACAATGGTTTCACTTTAAACAAGACAAATAAGGCCATTTACTTTTGCGACATTCCTTCCCTTTAACATCACACATTACTTTCGGACAAATCAATGGCAGCTGTTTTCCCAGTTCACATCCATCTTGAGTCGTCTACAAAAATAAATCGTTTTGCAAATTTTAAGCTGGCGTCTATCACATTGATGGACCGTAAATCATACATTTGTACACATTAAGCATTTAATTAATCCAAACAGTTTCGTTTAATTTCGCGTTTAGTTACAGTTACCGTGAGCAAATTGCAAGCTTATTATATCAATTAAATTAAACTTAATTAAAATTAGCAATTGCAGCAATATTTTGCAATTAATTTGTCTGTGCCTGGCTGTCTGAAGATTAATACGGATATAACTTTAATAACACTTATTAGTATTATATAGTTAATATTAATAATGATTAATTAAATTTCTACATAAAATTTTAATTCAATTTTGTAATTAACGTTCTCTTAATTTAAAGGTTTATTAATATTATCTTGTATAAAATTTCCAATTAGAACATACCGGTATGCTATTATTGCAACGTCATGTGAATCAATTCACAAATAAATCGAATTTGCGCAAAAGTGCGTTTTTGATCTCAATATTACTTGCCTTGATTTTTTTTATAAAAGTCAAATGAGAATTACCACTAAAATATTACATTGGAATGCAACTTAATGCAAAAGGTAAAACGTATTATATCAATAGTAATAGGAAATTCTATTATTACATTATATTACGAAAAATATCGTACTTATATTAAAACAATCTGAAAATAATAAAATAACACACGGGCAATAAAAAATTAAATTAATAAAAATAAAAATTAATTATTCGATTCCTAAATGGATAAAATATGACTGAGAAAACTGATTGGTCAAATTATTATTTCTAAATTTTTCTGAGGAACTATACATACTATACTGTTTCTGT